>RXPK01004584.1:0-27747 GCA_004143645.1 Protaetia brevitarsis | reverse complement strand
TTCAGTACCGTGTTAATGTGGTACGGACTTGCGGACAAAACGGATGGTATGGAAACGTTAGCTCTTTGATTTGCACGAGCGACGTTCACTTTCCATACAGTGAAAGTATGAATTTTATTATCATTCTAGTAGACGTAGATTATACAAAGAACGCGTATATAAGAACTATTTATAAATGCGTCGGGTACCGTCTGTTACTCGAGAAAGAGGATTCGTTCGGGAATTACTCAATTATTGCTTTAATTTCCCTTTCGATGGTTTATAATTTGCGTAAATTACTCGCTAGTGTCTACATAAAAAGAAAACTTGACCTAATAATTAAAGAGTTGAAATAACCGTTTTGTTTTTACTATAATACATCTATGTAATGCTGTTAAAACAGTATTTGGTTTAAAATATTGAAAACTGAATTGCAGATAATAATAATTTATTTATTATTCCAAATCAACGAATGCAGTACATTTCATTTAACAAAAGATATTGAATTACAATAACCATAACAAAGTTATAAAATGAAACATCCATAAATACACATGCTAACTTTGAGGCGACAAAGACAAAGAAAATCAATAAAAGGAAGAAACAATGGAACTACGGTCTATGGTGGCATTTTATGTGTAAAAATCATAAAACGCTTAAAACTAGTAATATAAAGGGTTTCATAAGACAAATAACGAACCTAATTAATAAATAAGAATTGATGACAAGCAAAATTAACACCCACACTTAGAAGAATTCAAAAAATCATAAGAACAATTTAGAATTTAATAGCAAAAAGCAGGTGGTTAATGGATAAAAACTGTATCGCTTTAATTTTTGAGATTTCAATCCAAAACATCAGAATGCAATTAAATTACTTTCTGAAGTACTATATTACAGCGCAAAGTATCTATTTAGCGCAATTAACCATTGTGCCAGGAAAATAGAAAGACGGACCTAGCCAGGTTCTTCTCTGACAGTCAGTTCACACTTAATGCGATTAGTTCCGGAAGTGTGGACTCTGTAAGCGCCCTAAATAAGGTGGGTACCCAAAGGGAATTAACATTGGCCTGGGTCCCTAGCCATTCGGGCGTGAAGGGGAATGAGGTTCGTCAAAGCCATTCATTGAAGCTGACGCTCCTTTTGGTACTACCAAATCGCAAATTAAAAAAAATCAACAATTAATGAATGCAAGATCTGTCCAAAGAATGGTGGCAAAAATCATCGGGACAGAGACAGGCGAAAGAGTTTATAAAAGAACAGAGGTGAATTTACTAAGGGTCTATTGAATAAAGATAGGAAGACTGCCAAAATTATAGTAGATTTGCTGTAGATTAAATAGGCATATGTACAACATAGACCTGGTAGATGACGCTACATGCAGATTCTGCCAAAAGAGGGAAGCAACACCAGTTCATGTGCTGTGCCAATGTGAAGACTGGCGAGGACAAGGCTACACGAAGAAGCCGCTCTCAAAGATGATAGGCCTAATCAAGAAGGCACAATTAGAGAGCGTCTTCTAGACAAAAAGAGATTACAATAGATATGAAAAGGTCGCGGTGAAACAGCTCCGTAGGCCACTCCGATCCTAATCTAATCTAATATAGCCTTTTAACATCTTTTGCAAATATGAAGATAAAATAAAAAAAACAAAAGTAACTATAACATTTGTTGGTTTATTCAAAATGCACAGGATTTACGTGTTTCTTGACGCATTCTTTTTTATTACACTATCTTTTCTGTTTAATTTGGATAGCCGCGCTATAAATTTTAGGACAACTCAAATCAATCAATTGTGTGTATAGCACATTGTACAGATGAAACAGATCTAATAGAGGTTTGAGTACTATCTACAAGAATATAGCTACTGTAGGTCACACGCATACAAAAAATTATGTTGGTGGTTACGCAAATAACGGTCATCACGCAGTAGAACGTGCTGGCTCAATAGAAATTATAACCGACAAAGTTTGCCGTCGATCCGACCTATGGCAATAACGAAGATAAGATCAGGATCTTGACTATATAAATATTAATGGAAAAGTGTATAACATAGAATAATAGGATTATTAAAATGTATCTATATATCATCCAGTATTAAAATATATTTAATGCTACCTCGTAAAGTTTGTTGTTATTTATTACATCCTATATTACTTAACTATAAGGTATCTTTGAGCACGCACAGAAGAAAATTCATTTAATAAGTGGCAACTAGTAAATAAATAAAAAATTGTTATTTTAATGATTATGATTAATTACTACCTGTCACCGATAAACAAATACGCGGCATAAGTGATTTTTACAATTTTCACCGCTTTAATAGTTCATATTTTTAGAAAACCACTATTTTTAATCGCGATAACCTTCAAATAATAAAAAAAAAAACTTAACTAACGGGTCAACATTAACATACATAATCGGTTACATCTCATAAAATTCTGTATGATCATTTAGAACGTTCGTAACAATTCCACAGTTTTATTCAAATGATTATCGAATCTGGTTATTGGTGCGATAATCATCCGTTTTGTTGACGTTAAACGGAAAAGATACTTCCTCATTTTTGCTTTCGTATTGATTATCGTAAACTGCTACTGTTTTTTTTTTCTTTTAAGTTTATTTATGAAGTGAGAGATAAGCTTTATAAACAATTTACCCGATAATGTTTTCAACTTTCGATTTCTTCATGTTTCTTTTTTTCCTGAAAATATAAATCTTGCATCGTAATTAAAATACATATATACACAGGTGCAAAGTTTTTGATTTCGTGTTTCGCGTGAAATTATTTCAAGGTCGCGGATCGTTTTCATTTAAAACGATTTATTTGGATGACTTAATATATAAACAAGAATTATATTCTCTGTATCTATATCAATACGTATTTAACTTAATAATCATAGCAATAGCATTCATTCCACTAGTTTAATGACTAGGAAATCTTTCTATGTATGTAGTCTCTCTAAAAACATATGCATAAACGTACATACAAGGTAATCAACTCACAACATCAATTTGTACCTAACCATATTTATATATACATTTTGTTGTCATTTTCCCTTCTGCACGCACAGTTTGTAGTAGGTATACGGTATACACAACAACTGTATATATTTTCTTTTCTTTCTATCCGCTACTCTATTGTTAGCATTGATATTAAAGGCAGTCAACACCGATTTCCAAGGTCGTCTACCTCTCCTACACATTACGTAAAACACATACATATGTACATCGACTACCGAGGAAGAGATGCAAATTCAACCGATTAACCTTTATAATCACGAATATCGAATATTTTTTCCGTGATTTCTCGCCGATCAAATTAGTAGCACGTTTTTGTCCACTTTGTTGACAGTTAATGGTATATTTAGACGAAATCCAAATGTCAGCTGGGAACTGTTTCATTTCGGGTAAATAACTTACTGGCTACTGATTTTAAAAAAGGTTTTGGAAACGATGTATCTATCAATGAAACCGGAGTTAGTGTTTCCATCATCTGTTGGATTGTTTAGATTCCACGTTTGAGCAGTGTTTCCACTGCCATCGCCAGAGTAGCCCAGATAAGATAACTGTGGTTTGCCAATTCCACATGTATATAATACAAATACAATACCCAGGCCCGTGCCAAGCCGGTGGTGCAAGCAGCAAAGACACGGTACGATACTGTATCAAACACACGATAAATTTATTATAAACGGCGCTATAAACACGTGCGAGACCCAGGTGAAATCGACTATACACATCCAATTAATACACGCCACAAGGGACACTTCTAATAAACAATAATTTTTAGTGTGTACAAACATACGAAGCTAGATGTTGGTATAAAAAAATGTATAGATGTATGTATCCGTCGTAAAAAAAAACGCATGTATGCAAGTAAACATAAAGATTCAAATAATAATATAAGTATGTATATCTTAACGGTTTTGACCATGTTTACTTTACAGTTTCTATGTATTTGTGCTGCAAATCGAAACCGGTTTTTCGAGCTAGACAGGTTATTGCGTATTAAATATGAAAAATGCATAGAAATTCTAAAACAGCTTCTTTTTTTCAGGGTTTATTAAAACCGGTTTTGAAAAGATCAAATTTTAAGAATCGGTTTTGAAAACCGATTTTCCTGAAACTCGATATTAACTGGTTATACTTGAAATAAGTTTTTTGAAAAATCGGTTAACCGATTTTTGATATCTAGCGATTTCCGCAGCACTAATATGTATGTATATTTCCTAACTTACCATTGGTTTGTTTAGTTATGTTCGTGTATTTAATTGTTATATTAAGCAATTCTTTATTAATTTAATTGCATAGTATGTTTTGCTTTTAATGAATTGAATAAATAATATCTACTTGCTGTTTATATACAACATACAATATTTGAAATTTCTAAAGTACATATGCAAATCTAAAACTACATGGGCCAGCAGCAACCCTCTAGTTTACTTATGATAAGTTTTTAACCTAGTTAGTAAATCTTTAGACACATACATACATACATTTACTCTGAACTCTACTATTTTTTCGCAATTAGTTATCTCTGTTTCCATTATGAATATGTTTGATAGGGTATCCCTCTTATATGTAAAAAGAAAAAATCTTAGATGTATAAAACATACTACTCTGCTGGCTTCGAACTTATTAAAATCTTACAAGCTAAAAAGATGAACTTATCAACAGCAGTAATTCAAAAATTTAGATCTAATGAACATTTTGATGATATAATTAAAACTGTCTCCGAAATTGCTAACAGAGCTTGAAATAGAACCATGATTTCTGGCGAATTTACGAAAAAGAAAAAAACGCAAACTATTTGAATACGAACATGAAGATGAACCAAATATTTTAAATTTTAATTCAAAATTACCTTTTTCGCTATTTTAGACACAGCTTTAAACGCAGGTAAAGAAAGATTTGAATTATTACAAACTCTTCTGATTTACAAGAGGCTTTCTAAAACAAAACTTACTAAACAATGCTCTTAGACTTGTGACTTAGAAACACGATTATCAGATACAACTAACAAGGAATCTTTAAAAATTTCTCAAACCAGCGAAACTAGGAAACAGCCAAACAAAAGTAATAATGGTGGGAATTTTTTTCTTACCGGAACTAACCTTCTCAATACACCTCAATTTAGACATAAAAATAGTCATAACTTTTTAAACACTCGGAATAGATAATATAGATGTGGAGGCTTGTTAAAGTAGGCTGAAATTAAAAACGCAAAAAACGTATGGCATTCCATTTAAAAAAATATAAGTTAGCTCTGGCACTACGTTATAAAACAGCCTGTATATGCGTACCTAAATTTAAAATATAAAGCTTAAGAATACTCCTATACCTTTTCTTAATATTTTTGTTTTGATAACTTTTATGTCTGATTTACCCATGTATTATTCCACGCACTAATGCGCCATCCTGTATATGGAATGACTAATCGAATGTATTAATAGAATTCCATTGTTTTTTTTTGTTTCGTTTAACACTTCTTCTTTTGTTTATATAAGTTGTATATAAAGGTGGCAAAGAAATTCCGCACCAGGGCGGCGACATATGTAGGAACGGGCCTGACAATACCTTATGTATTAGTTCGATTTGTTTTTTTAAACCAGATACCCTCAGCCCCTTTATGAATATTGAATCCGTCCCCAGCCATGTTGATATTTTTGCATATAAGATAGAAGTCCCAATTACTCACACTTTAAGAGACAGAATGGTGATATTTTATATTGAAATATAGGTTTGTAATTCATATTAATAGTGCTACCATTTTAAGCTTTAACCGCGCGGAACTTTTTACATACCATGACCTTCTGTCCTAAAACAGGTTCCTATATAGTCACAAGTTAAATTGAGTAAACATAACCTAATTTATCGTTAACAAAATATATGCAAGACGCTTCTTCAACTTTATCTCAGTATATCCTCAATTTACTTTTGGAAAATCTTCATCTCATTCTAAAGGTAAAAGTAATAAAAATGAATAGTAATAAAAAACCAAATTCGAATCATCATATTCGTAAGAATTATTATAAAACTTTACCGCGCGATGTAATTTTAACACGAGACATTCAAGGTTCTACCATGTTACCTTGGAGCCAAAATCTTAAATTTATATTGCAAGGTGCCGGTACCCGCATAATACATTAGCGTTTACTAGCAGAGTAAGTGTATACGAGGTCTATCAGCTAAGTAATGCGTTTTGGATATCATTTTAATATTATAAATACTTTTTAACGTTTAATCTATTAGTAATATTTAATTGAACATAACTGAAGTAGAAACCAGTGTTATGTGGCCATTTCATGTGTGTGAGATTACTAGCTCTTAAAATATTCACTGGCAAAAACATGTGTGAGTCAACGTAAAATCAGATTGTGTGTAAACAATAGTAAATTGAGTTAATACAACAGATAAAGTGTTAGTTCTACACTACTAAACTTTTAAAGGTTGCCTCAACTCTAGGTTACTTTAGATTAACATCTTAAGTGTTAAATTAACCCAATTTTGTGTTGGTTTAACACATCTTTTTTTCTCAGTATGAATATCATTAAATGCGGCTAACAGTTCGGTGTCATATTATACGCTTTAAATACTCATGATTTCTAGTTCTGAAACAGATTTGTCTGCGAGGTAGTCTATCTATAAGATTAGTTGCCGAACTACATATTAAAATCGGTGTAATCTGTGGTTTACACTCTTTTTGGTGTAGTTTCAAGGGATCATCGGTTTCATACATAGGCCCAAAACCGGTTCTAGGAGTGTCCAAAAACACAGCACGAGAGTAAAGAAAAAAAACACAGAGAATATTGGGATAAAACAACCAGACAAATTCATGGAAAGACTTCATCTTCGTACCATAACTGATCTCCTTACAAGTTACTGAGCACTGAAAGCACACCAACAGAAAATCAACATCGGAGGTAGCAACTGCAGACTGTTTAATGAGATAGCAGGGAGTGCTGACCACATTTTGTATGAATACGAGACTCTGGAGCAAAAAGCAATTTTTGGTAAGCCAAAAATGAACCCAGAGGATTACTTCGATCAACCAGCTGGAGAGCTGTACAACAGAGTAGTGTGGGGTACTGCGATACTGTAATGGATGATATAATTTAATAGGTAATAAAAATGGGAGGTCAAGTATAAAAAGCCAAGAGGCTGCCGTATTTCCGGAGATTTCAGCTAGACAGATCTCACAAAAAAATAGTTTACGTAAAAAGTTATTCTTCTGTCAAAAAGAAGAAACGATATCAATTAATAGAAGTTATGCCTAGAATTTAGTGTTGTCGTTTTGAACAGAAAAAGATATATACAACATCTTTAAAAAGAATACACTGTATTTAAGTGATTAATTCTTACAAGCGTAATGAAATTAAGTTGTAGTATTTACTCTCCCTGAATATTTTGTGTACTTGGTTTGGTTTGTATACCAGGTGTCCCAACCCATAGGTCCCTGTCCATTACTTCTTTACTTATAGACATTTTTTTTTAATAAAATTCGAAATTCGTTATTTACTGTAAATTTGCAATCGTTTAACATATGTTATAATTTATTGTTATTTATGGTAAATTTATAATTTTGAATTGAACACCCTGTATATATTGGCATACTCGGATTCCACGTAATTTCCTGAATATGACCTTTTTTTCTTTGGTTACCAGAAATTTCGGTTTTCATTTTTCATTTTCTGGGTGAAATACATTTCAGTGAACAGCATATTAATTTATACAAGAATGATAAAACAGAAGAATTACTTGATAATTAATATCACGAAATAAAAAGAAAATTTAACTAACAAAACATAAAGATGAGCAGAAGAAACCATATTGCAGAAATGTTGATCATTCTTTTTTTTTTATTTAATTTAGTAGTTATTTTTGATAACGAAGGAAACTAAAACTAACAAGTTATTTCTATATTTTCAGCATCAGAAAATCATGTACAATCCGAATATGCCAAAATATATCATTCAGAGAATCTACACATTTAATTACGGTTTAATTTTTGCTGTCTCATCCAAGGAGTTTTAATGAGACATACAATTTTACCATTTTTTTGTTCTAGAATGAATTCTCAATTTTTAATTACCCGAATGACGGTATTCTAGTTTCACAACCAAGTGCAGTATGAAACTTACAAGAATATATCCGATAGAAACAGATTGATAATATAATTATAATATCCTAACTCATATTATAATTTTAATAAAAACATCTATATATAAATAAAAAAGTTATGGGCTAAGGATACCCAGTGTTGTCATATACAGAGTGAGCAACCGGATGTGATCACCACGTGACCATGAACATCACAGAAAAAGTGTATTTTTTGTTTTACTGTTTGCTGTCCGGCTTATTGTTGACGTTCTGACATCTGATATTTAACCTGTTTGAAAGCGGTAGTTTTTACGTTTCTTGCGATTTTCCTGTGAATGCTTGTAAATATAGCATTTATTGCACAGTAACTGCGTTTTTAAAGACCACTGAAAGGAACGCTCAATATTTGCCTCGTGAAAATGGCATTTACGGATAAACAAGACAGATTCATTGTAATGACGCATTTTCGAAATGATACATAGACAAAAAGACCGTCTTTTGTCTGTGTATCATTACACATCATTATCATACACCAGACAAAAGACGGTCTTTGGCCATATTATTTACACTAAAATATCCAAATGAAGACATTAAATATGAACGATTTGTTCGATAATGAATGTTGAGGAATCTGTCAAAGTGACAGGAATGTGCATCTTTAGTTTCACATTTCGTGGTTTTTGGAAAAGTAGAATGGAATTATAATCTCAAAGTAAACCCTCAAAGTTATATGGTGTTAACATAAACGAATAGGATTTGAGTGATAGAAAAGGAAAGATAAATTTGATATGTATCAATTCATGTGTTATACTCTGGCCAAAACGACAAACATTGGAATTGAGGCTAAAGGAAGAGCACCTTTACGGTGATTTAGTCTTTTTGGCATATATGTTCACAATATGAATGTACTGAAGTGATGCCAATAAATTGATATGATTATATCTCAACAGACTGGTACAGTAATTTATGAAGACTGGTAGTGTTGCAAAGCCTAAACCAGTTGGCACACCAAGAGTGTTAGTTGAGGAAGCAGTAAATTGTAAACTAAGGCAAAATTATATTCCTTATAGTTTAATAAACATTTAAATGAGGAGCAATTAAATATAACTTTCTTCTCTGATGACGCTTGGTTTCACCTTTCGGGTTATATAAATTAGTAGCCAAAATTATCATACCTGGGCTATAGAAAACCACACGGTCACAAAGAAACGACATTACATCCCATTAAAACTAATGTGTGAATTGCAAAGTCACCCAGACGAATTATGACACCAATATTTTTTGACGATACGGTTAATGCTGCTGTTATAGACACAATCTTTTAGAACCGTTCATTAATGAATTCCACTATGATAAACTCCAGAATGGGTATTTCTAACAAGATGGTGCTACCCCACATACAGCTGACCATAGAATAATATACCTTGAAGAATATTTTGACAATCGATTAATAAGTAGAGGACGTTGGTCAGCACATTCCTCCGATCTATCACCATTTGATTTTTTCGTGTTTGACTATTTAAAGCACGTAGTGTTCCGAAATCCTCCCCGTACTCTTGATAAGCTGAGAAATGCCATCACTGCAGTGGTAAATGATATCAACGAAGAAGTTTTAAACAACATGTTTCACAATGTGCAACGAGGAATCAATTTATCTTTACAACATGATGAGAATCATTTCGAGCATTTATTTTAGATGAAATGTTTAATATGTTTTGGTATATTTACCAAAGTATTTTTGTTTTAAAAGTGATCTAAAGAGCAATTTATTTTCGAAAGTAAAAAAAAAATACGACACGTCCCTTGTTTTCAAGTTAAATTATAAAAATATTATCTGACAAATCAGAACTGTCGCATATCTTGTACTACCAACTTAACAATGCTACCACCTTAAAATTTGAGGTCACGTAGTGGTCACATCCAATTGCTCACTCAAAAGAGGTGTGAAGGAGATGGAAGACTACATCTCCTTCACACCTCTTTTTCCTCTTTCTTTTTCCCTCTTTAATGCACTAGTACTTGATTTCTTAAGAACTTTAACTATTGCCGACTTCTCTTTTTCTAATAGTGTGATGGATTATTCTTTTTTTATTTGTTCACCGGTTTGAAATATTTTTTCACCTTTAATATAAACATTTACTCCTCCGCTACACAATACTAAATGTCTTTTTTCTCTTTATCCTCACATACAATATCATTTCTTGAACTAAGATGTTAACTTTGGGCAATCTCTTGAACATTTATTTTTACAGCTTTTCATTTTAAAGTTACCGAAGTTTTAGGTTACCTTGAAAACTTGCGATTTTAATTGATTATCTGTGTACATCATTAATATAAAAACAATAATCAGAATACAATTAATAAAACCGTATTAATAGACTTCTGGCATAAAATACCACATCCGCATATTACGAATATCCACGTCAGTGGGTCAAACATCAACGTGAGTTATGTATTCAGTTTTAAATATCAATGAAAAATTAGCAAAACCGCTTATCCAAATCGGGCGACCAATAATAACCCATTAAAAAAAACATGTGAATATCTTACGTATACCAAAATATAGCCTCCAACATAACTGTTATTGTGAACATTCGTTTCGTGTATGATAATTAGGAGGTCGCCCACTGGTTTTGTCGTTTTTTCTCCATTGTATAGCACGTAGCTAGATCAAATTACGTGACGTTTTTTCAGTTAAGTTTATTTAATTTGGTTTTTTGTTCGCCATTGCCAATTAAGTCATGAACAGATCGATTCCCGTGGATTGCGACAAGGCCAACGAAGATGCGTGAATTATATAGGATGTTTGGAATTTACTAGCTTAGATTATATAACGCGTGCAATAAATAATTTCCATTGTTTCCTAATACAGTTTTATTATGTGGCGTTGCTGAAAACATTTATTTTTTCGTAATGGTTAAATTTGCGATAAATGTGACGATCACGACTTCATTTGGTATTCACACCTTTATCATTTATGTTTCCTTATTACTCCTTGTTGTTGTATTTTTCGAAGCGAACGTATATAATTTATGTGAAAAATAAGTTATTAGATATTCATGCGAATTTAAAGTCCTCTGAAGATCCCGGAATTTTAAATTGAAAGATCGTTGGATACATTCTGGTACCACATCCATATCTATAAGAATGTATCATATTTTAATTCTACATAAACTCAGAATGGTCTTTGCAGAATTTAGCCTTAATTGTCTAAAGTGCGAGACTCCTATACTAACTTTTCTTTAACCTTTTCGAAAACCTCCGCATCCCATATATTCCACATTGCACGCTCCCACACTTATATCATAGCTGGTCTCATTGCTTTCTACGCTCTTGGGTTGAATTTTCCACATATATTCGTATTTCTCAGTAGCCTCTACAGTAAGCCATCGCATTTACTTTCTTTTCTTATTCCGAGCCTTAACCAAGAGCAAAGGAAATCACACATTCATTATTTAGATACCTATATACGTAAAATAATATTTTTGCAATCATCTTGAACCATTTTACATTATTTTGCCCGTATTTCATATAACCCGCTCCAAAAGGAAGGATCTGCTCTATCTGATTTGAATAGGTCCTTCCCTGAGTGGACTTGGCATGTCTCTGGGTTCTCTTTTGGTTTGCCAAATAAAGTTTGTCACCTGCGCTCCAATGGTTCAGTCATATAATATATGCTTGACTGTTTCAGGTTTTCCCCCAAAGAGTTTGGTCCCCGATGGGCCCGCATTGGATGCCTATGAAGTTTTTATATAATCCGTTGTGACTATAAAGCTTTTACCCTGTATTTTATCGGAGGTATTCCGCCTATATTCATGTTGTTTCGCCTCAACCCAGTTTTTTACGTATTTTGATTTATTTGCTCTCACAAAACAGTTCCACCTCTTCGAATACCTCATCGAATACTTCATCACCAACTAAAACGAGAGATTTTGGCTGAATAATGTTTTTAGTGCAGCTTGGCTGTCAATAATAGTGCGAATTCATCTATTACGCATCCTTTTCTCATTCATAGGCACATTTGACAATCGCGCACACCTTTGTCTGAAAAAGGCATACATTCCAAGTACATAGTTAGAGCCCTCATTTTGAGAATATATTCCTGCCCGGGCACCATTGATAGTTGTAGACTCGTCAGTATCCCAGGTTAGACCTTGTTCTCTGTTGTCCGCCATGTTTATAGCCCTTTTCCTCTTATCTGGTATTGAAACAATTACTCTTAATCAGTGTCGCTCCTACACGCCATCTGTTTGCATCTCCAGGACACCTCTCACATGCTCATTTGTTCTAACTTTTATGATCGTTAAGTTTCACCAGCCTGTATGTGCTCACATTCTATATCGGTGAGTGCATTATGTATACATACTGCACTACAGGCATTACGAGCCCTTGGCTTTTATTTTCATCATGATTTGTTTCCACTTTTTCCGGACTTTTGCTGTTTCTTTCAACTTATTTAAGCCTAGCGCAGTTATGTCCGCTTTCACTTCCACAAGCCACACTTCTTCTTTGATATTCCCCTTCTCTTTCTCGTGCCTTCATCTTCATATAACACATTTCTTTAGTAATTGTTTATTTGGGCATTCGGATCATACGCCCTAATTACCTCGTTCTTGGTGCTCGCATTTTTTTTGCGTCATTTTAGCTTTTTGTACAGGTTACTCTATTACTTTTCTATTTGTAAGTCTTCTCCACTGTTCTTCTTATACTTCCTAGCATTTTCCTCAAACATTTCCTTTCCCAAATTTCCAATTAGGCTTTTTACTCTCAGTAATTTTGAGAGTACCCCCACCGTCTTATTTCCCTTCAAGATTTTCTTATCTATTTCCTACTCTTCCTCTTCGTTATTTAATGTTTTCTTTATCCCTAGTTAAAAGCAGAGACAATACTACTATTGGGGAAATATCTAAAGAATGAAGCAAGCCAAAACTCTTCCTGGAACCTGGATGATGATGATATGTTTTTGTCCAACATGCCAAGGCAACAAAAGAAAGTACCAGCTTTACCATCTTATTCTATGATCAGTACAACCGATCTGGTTTTAGACTACACTCTTCAAATGTGCTTCTGACTAGTGTCAACATTGCCACGGCTTTCTTGGTAATTTTTCATAATCCAAATGATTTCAGGTGAGATTGGTATCTGACGTGACTCACGATATTTTTATTTCCTCTACCATTATAATTTCCATCTCATTAATTGTTAGTGGCCTCAAACTTTCTAACTTTCTTCGGCGAGTAAAAACCATGATGTTGGTCTTATCACCGTAGATACTCAGTTCATCCAAATCCTTCCACGTGGTTGCCATATTCAAAGCCCCTTGCGTAGCCCAAAACATCGCTATTTGCACGTTTACGGGAGAAATAATATATGTTATTTTGCAAACATTCAAGACATAACAAGGCGATGCTGAACGATGCCGTAAAGTGACTCTTAAAAAGATCTGTTCTATAACATGATGTTTGGTTCGCAATTAAAACAAGCTATTAAACAAAAGTGAAAGCTTTAATTGAACTCACAGTAAGTCACGAAAGCTTTCATACACCTACCAAATGTTAAGGAACTATAAATTGTATAATGATGTAGTATTTTTATTTCTTTTTGAAACAACTAGAAAGCACTAGTTACTCATGAAAGTATTTATTATTTAAAATTAGGAAACAATACAATAAATGCTATAAAACTGAAGTAATTTAAAGTTATCCAATATTTCATTAAACCTCCGTCAGGTTTTCTTACGGCCGTCAACCTTCTAAGGATAGAGTAAACAAAACTTTCCGCAGAATTTGCGGGATTTTTTTTGCTATTCTTCTTGTAATTCTGCTTTCAGAGCTTCTTTATTGGTTATGTAGTGATGGCTAATCCTTCTTTTAACATAATCCCAAATGTTTTTGATGGTATTTAAATCCAGTTAGGGGGGCAACCTAAGCAACTGCATTAGGTACATTGTATAATAACCATTCTTTAACAATATGAGCAGTATGTTCCGGATCGTGGTCTTGGAGGATCCATTGCTCTCCCAATGATAATCCATATCTTTCCTCTGCCATTACATCCAAATATAATGAATTTGCTCCCATCTCTAAACAATACACTTTTTCAAAAATCCAGGTTTCTATTTTCATATTTTTTCAACGAATTTTAACCTTCGCTTGCGGTTTACATCGCTCATAAAAGATTTTGTCGTGGTACGCTCCCATTATATCCGGATTTTTGTAAAATTCTAGTATTTTCTGAATGTGCCTTCTTTCCAGTGTGTAACTCTACCTGTGCAGCTATTTTCAGAGCACTTATTCGTGGATTTATCTTCACTGCACGTATCACATTTCTCTCCTCGCGCTTATTTAAAATCTTTGGATGCTAGTTTCATAGTGCAGTCCCAGTACCTATCTATCTATCAATTAAATTCGGCTAACGATATCTTTTTTTGTGTAGTTTCATTATTAGTTCGCATATATGTTAATGGACATGTTTTCTTGAATGACTCACCTTTTCGACTGAATTGAATGCTCCCACAACTGCATCACAGTATACAGGGGATTTACCAAATCCGCTCGTCTATATAAGGGTTGTTCGAACATGCAGTTCGTGAACGATTCGTGATCACGTGAACCAATCAGAGAACAGATTGGAGTTCTCGCGAACTGGAATGCGTTGTCTGATTGGTTCACATGATCGCGAACCGTTCGCGAACTGCATGTTCGAACAAACCTATCATTTAATGAATTTAAGAAAAGCAAATTAAAAGTAATGAACCCACAACCCCTTAAATGATATTGGCTCATTAAACTACATATAGAAAATTTTCCTATTAAAGCGGTAGTTTCATACATTTCAGCCTTGGCAGTCAAATTATCTAAAAAAACTCATGGATATAATTATTAAATATACCTAATTTAAACCACTTAACAGAATTAAAAATAGTTTTGAATTAGTTAACAAAATTAAGAAAGTGAACAATGTAAAATTGATATTCTTCGATGTTCCCAAGTGTTAATGAATCTATTTTGTTAATTAAGAATAGGTTAAAAAATAATAAAGTAAATCCTAAAATAAGAAATTTTACATTTATTGTCAATTTGTTTAAATCAAAATTATTTTTCTTTTAACGATAATATTTACAGTTGCAATGAGAGTTAATTAAATTGGAAATCCACTTAGTCCGTTATTAGCGGAAATTTTTATGAATAATTTAGAAACCCCGATTTTTGACACTAGTTTTTTTAAAAAACACTTTATTTTTTTGGTATAGGTATGTAGACAATATTTTGACGTGTTTCACAGGTACAGATAGACAACTCAAGACATTTTTGGATTTTATTAACTCAATACACAAAAGCATTAGCTTTACCATAAAGAAAGAGACAAATAAGAATACTAATTTCATAGAATTAACGTTCAAACGAAGTAATAATCAATTGATATCTATATACCATAAAGATTTACACACAACTACACAAACAAATGAATTCACTCTGCACAACATAAATTGGCAGCATACCACAGTATGAGACACAGATTATTGAATATATCTATGAGTACCTAAGATTTCTATAAAAATTATAATATCATAAAAGAGATAGCAACCAATAATGGTTACGATCCTAATATAATAGATCAATTAATATCCAAAAAGTACGAACTAAAATAATACAGGCGATATACCCGATTATTAAAGATAATAAGAACAAGAAATACAAAGCACTAACCTATTTAGGTAAATAAAACAAAATATTAGATTTTTTTTTAAAGAAGCAAAATATAAATATTGCATATAAAACCCACAACACTTTAGGGAAGTTAATTAAAAATAATAAAGATAAAACGACTTTTAGTAAGTCGGGGGCCTATAAATTAACTTGTGATTTACTGTACAAAGCATACATTGGATAAAGTGGACGTTCTTTCAAAAAACGTATATCTGAGCATTTGTACACATTTAAATTAAAAAAAAAAAGTAATTCATCTTATTCTAACCATTTGATTAAAGAAAACCATAGTTTTAATGATAACTTTAAGAATCTTCATGTAGAAATAAGGCTAAGATATTAGATTTATTAGAAGCAGTTGAAATTAATAAACTTAAATTTTTAGATGATTTACTAAATGACAAATTAGATCTTAATTATTCCCCATTGTTAAATTTATTCCCATAAAATGTATGCGTTTTTTAATCTTTTATAATTTTTATATTGTTTGTAGATACTTTGTATTTTCAGATTTTTATATCTGTTGTGATAATTTATGTTTCCTTTAGATAGAGGCAAAAACTTTAGTCACTTAAAACATATAGTAAACTTCTAAGTTTTTTTTTGTATATGGTTTGTTTTACAGAATGTTAAAATAAGTTGCTGTTTGTGAGAATTTGTTTCCAGTACATATTGTATCTAACGAAACAGCTGTTATACTGACAATTAATAAAATTGTGTAAATCTATGCAACAAAGGTTGTTTTTTTCATTAGTTAAGATGGATTTAGATCAATTACATGTGAAATCAATTCAAATATTGCATCATTAGATTTGAAGTCCTTTAACATTTGATATGCTGATTCATATGTTTACTGATGATGATGATTTTAAGCACTATAAAGTACTAATACTAATTTACAGCAGGTTAGCGTCTTGTTAGAAGGTCTTAATAGCAATTTAACAAATATAAGGTTTAAACAGAGAATATAACAAATTAATGTATTTCTGCTATTAACTGTAATAATTAGGAGAATTTTTTCCGTAGAAAAATGTTTCTCCTCACGCAGGATTCGAACCTACATCCTCCTGCTTACCGGACGAGCGCTTTACCAATTAAACTAAGGGGAGTTCGAACGTTTAACCGAACATACCATAAAGCTTGCAATCCTTGCATAATTGCCGTCCTGCCGGCCTTTCAAGATCTAATATCGACATTAATTTATTTTCTCACTGCAAAAAAAGCTTGCAATCCAAACAGAGAATAGTTTCTTTGCTGTATTTGTTATAGCCTGTCTGCCAGGTTCGGGTATAGATGCTACCCTACTACTTTTCCAAGCTTTTGGTACACATCCAATAAATAAATCACAAATATTACATAAAATCACATACAGTGGTTCTATCCTGTTCTAATACTGCAGAGCACCCAAGCTAATTAATATCATACTGCTACAAAATACAAATTATTCAAACAAGCAATAAAACAAGTAAAACAGCTCGTCCAAATCAGCCTATTTGTCGGCTCTAATTCTGTACATTTATTCCCTACTACTGAGTTACTAAATACATATCAAAAGTCAACGGAAAATGCCGTTATCTGTCGCTAAAATTCAAACCATAACTCGAACGCTCTTGATTACGACATCGCAAAGCCTGACGACCATGGCGTTGACCATGATACACAGTCGCCCAGATAGAATCTAGACCACGAACAATCTGGGCATTCCTGTGCGTTACCGCGAGTGCCGGTTGCTATAAGCGTTCCGTACTAACCTTCCTATCGCGCTTTTTCCTTGTATTGTGAAACACCGACACAAACAAACACGCGTATATTCAAGAATTGTAACTTACATTTCATGTAATGTACATATAACATACATATCTTGATATCTTATGTACAATTCGACGTGTATTTTGAGGTCAGCTATGACGAGACTGTTATTTTTCTTCATTAATGTCGATTTTAGGTAATCAATATTGCATGCATATAGCGAGTGTATCAATGCAAAAAACGTGGCCAACGTTTTAACGACTAATAAATGTCTGTAGTTGTTAAACAACAGTATGCATCTAATTATTTGAAGGATAATATCCTCTCCTCGACGCTGCTTGTTTTCCGGTAAAAGTCGCTTTGCAAAAGTCAAGGACGATGCATGCTCAGAGCTTAAGAGAAGCTTTTCTCTATATTTTCCACACAGGAACTTCACATTTTAAAAACAATTAGGGTATTTTCTACTTGATTTGGTTAGTTTTATTCAATATGACATCACTAATGAAAGGACACAAACAAAGCCATATATCCTGCTTTGATAAATACGAAGGTTAGAGAATATTATACATAACGAAGCAAGGCAATGGATATTAAATCGAAGACACAAGGTCTCATTTTAAAATACCACGATACTAATGTATTAATAAATTAGTGCTGTACTCGGGTTTAAACGTACGCGTGGCGCCATCTTTTCACTAAAATGCTAACTTAATTTACAGAAAACTCGTACGAAAACTATTTTCATCGATTTTGCTGTAGATTATAGTAAATGATGCTAAAAAACATTTTGTATGTATGTAGTATATTACAATTTAAACCACAGATTCACCATTAAACATAGGCAAGATAGTTTAAGTTAAGCTTTACCTTAATTAATAGTTTCTCGTCCATGCACTTCTTTAAAACTTTGAGAGGACCAGTAATCGTTTCCATCCTGGTGAGAATATTTTTCTTTGACTTTCCGTTTGCCTTGCACAGGTACTGAAACAAATAAGAGGTGAATTAAATTTGACTGTCAATTACTGTTTTGAAATAGAAGAAATGAATACTTGGCAATTTGTGTAATACGTGGGTTTCTTATGGGATTTTAATTATTATTGGAGGTGGCAAATTTTCATCTACCCCTAGTCAATTGTGGTAACTGGCTTCTTTTCTTGTTCTCATGATGAGGACTGAGGAAAATATATTTTTGCGCCTCTGTCCAGAAACATTTGCAGTACTTCAAAGCGGCAGGCAAAAATGTCACTAAAGGTTGGCTACACTAGATTCCACAGGGCAGGCGTGTAATAAATTGTCATTAAGCTACTGTTCAATCATGCTAAGATGAACTGGTGTCTTCATTGTACTTATTATTGATAAATAGATATTAAACTAGAAAGAAAATTACAGAAAAAGATTTATTCTCGGAAAAGTCAAAATACTAAGGTATGTAACATGTATGCCAACTTGTACTGTCTTTCAATTTAAAATTAAGATTTTCCGGCCCAAAAAACATTGTGTATCACATCGCTGATAGTCGCAAAACTGTAGTTTCTGGTCTAGTGATACAAATAACTATTTCCTCAGCTGAAGTATTCGACAAGCATAACAAATGCTTAGACTTTAGATTAGAATTGTGGTGACCAGAAGGACTATTTAATCACAACCTTTTCTGATCTTATTATATTACCTTCTATCCCGAAAGAGGCGTTTGAAATTTTTATCCTTAATTAGATTTATCTTTTGGCCTCCTTGCCAGACTTGTCATAGAACGTACACTGAAGTTTTCTCTTTCCTTTGACCAGATCTACATCGTGCATATGCTTATTTGCGTTTTTGTTGTTATTCTGAGTAGGTCTTTAGTAAATTGAGGTCTTTGTTCTTCTAAGATATGTTTTGCCTGCCTTTGTCCAGGTAGTTTTTGCTATTACTCTTTGGACTTATTTTCTATCCATTCGTTGATGGACTTTGTAACTTGGGAATTGGGAATTAGGAAGGGCCGAAGCTCCAACGAAAAACTTTGGCGTCTGGCCATGTCGCCTGTCTTCTAATTTCTACTCACTCCAGTGTGACTGAAAACTCAGGCCCATGTTAATTTTCTTTGCGTGTCCGCCTCACTCAGGACGCACACACAAGCCCAAAACATCTTGGTGACTTTCTATTTCTCTGACGGAATCATGAATTGTGACATTCTAAGTCTGGAACACTTGTATCTTTGCTGGAAGTAACTAGTTAGATACCTTTGCGGGCTTTTCCCACACGCTTTTTTATCTAGTGTTATAACCTGATACCTGATTAATGCTTTATGTACCCCACTAAATATTCGGCTGATGTATATTTGTACGTAGGCGATAATAACAGTTATGAAAAGATTAAGAATCAATCAGAGAAATTAATTAAACAAAAACGCAGTGATTTAAAAACACAGATGAAAATATCAAACTTTGAAATGATATTGGATCAATTTATTTGTTATGTGAGATATATACTTCTAAAAATTTGCAAATGTACTGTCAGGAATATTCCATCAGAGAAATAGATATATAATACCGAGTCATACATCGGGTTTTCCAGAAATTTGAACAGTTTATTGTTGCAGTATTATCTAAGTTCAGCAAATAAATAACGTTCAGATTTTTTACAGCACGGCAAAGAAAAAAAAATCATATTTATTGTTTCTTCACCATTTTTCTTTTAGGTATAAAAATTTTATTCAAACTGTAAGACAGAATATTCAGAATTGTATTTACTTATTTATTACTTGGTTGAAAATCGATAAGAAAATCTGTTTTTAGTATTTCACATTTGTATTAATATTCATTTTAAATTTAAAAAAATCTAGGCCTAGTTTCTCCATAAATTATATTGTATTATATTATTACCCACTTAAGACTAGGAGGGATAATTTGTGACAACTTTCCTTATATTCAGTTGTCCTTGGAATGATTAGGTTAATCAAGAGAAAACTATACAGCAAAGTTCTGAAGTAATATCTTTTAATATAAATTATTATTCAATGCTTATATATTTGTGTCTTGTGTACTTCTTTATATATTATTTATTTATTATTATCGACGTTTTCTATACATGGAATCAATAACAAAAACCAACTGATAATAAAGAAATAATTTAAAATAGAAACAACATAGAAAATAAAATATATGCCAGACAAATCCGACAACTGAATAATAGTAAAGAGAATTCTTGTAAGGAAAGGATTAATTTTCAACTATATTTCTTCTTTCCTATAACTTTCTAAATGATCATCATCGACCTATTCATTGCATATATCATTTCTTTACAAATAATGTCCGCTTATTTTAAAATTTCAGGATTATAAAACTAGATAACAGTGTTGGCAATATGTACATTTTCACAAATATATGTATATATAGCTTGTTTCGGACAGAATTTTGACAATTTTTTTGACTGATTTTTTTCCAATCCTTTTTAATATAGACATGCTTTACTAATCACATAACATAATTTAACCAATTATTTATGACAGGAAAACCTCTAAATATAAATCACTGAAATAAACAGAGGCGCATCATAATTAAACATGACCTTTAAATCAATGCAAATGTAGGAAAAACAAAATTGCATGATGGAAATCGGTAATTATAGACATATATGTATATAGATATTCATCTTGCTTTCAATAGTTAATTAGTATGAAATCGGTTGCAAGCGTATAGAGTATTAATTTCTCAGTCATTCGTAGTTCTTGTTTTTTGTTGCATAATTAGATAGGCATCCTTTCTGATATTAATCGTAATGACGACAATATTTTATTGAAATCAATAACACTGTACAGCTATGTGGATATCTTCCAATTTCATTTCGTAAAAGTATTATATCATTTATGGAACTCTTGCTATTGACGAACTAATCCCAAAAACGTAAACTTTACAGTATTTGCAGTTCGTCTATTCTATAATAAAGATGATATCTAAACGTAAATATTATTGTTATATCCTGATATTCCACAAATATGATGTGCAAATGTATTTAAGTAACAGACGCATTTCTGATTTCACTAACTCAGCAGTCTTGAGTAAATTATCATCTTAAAACAGCATACACAGACAGTTTAATGTTTATTTTATACCGCAATAGCGAAAAAGTTGTTCCATAACAAAATGCTTCGCTTTTTTTTATCTCATCATTCACAATGCCGCGATGTTTCGCGATAGATGGTCTATCGCGGTCTGCCGGCGTGGATCGGGTTGATCTATCTCGAGACTAGCGAACTATACTATGTGAGCGCTGTTCTACTGCGGTAACAGCGCGGTCGTTGAACTTTTGGCCACTGATTCCTTGTTTCTTTCTGATCAAAAGTGACGCGAAATGAGCGTCTGTTTAGTTAGGAAGAGAGTAGGAAGAAAGTTTTGGTTTTCCGTGGAATTTTATACATTATATAGCTGATGGTTTATATATAAGTTCCTTTTAGGAAATAAATGCAGGAGCGCTTCGTCCAACAGAATAAAGCTTTCAAGCATGAAGAATAGAAATTAAAGTCCGGTTTCTTCAAAATTTCTAACAAGACATATATTATAGGGACCATGAAATTTTTTTCGTGTTTTACATATTATCTGTCAATTCTTCTAATAGATTTTCCTTCTTCTACCACACCTTGGTATTTTTCTCCTTTTGGATGTGTGTTAGTGGAAAGTCTTGTCTTCAGTAATCTTACTCCTGTCACTAATATTTACAAAATGGAATTAAATAACGATTTATTCCTTCGCACTGACACATCTAGATTGTTAAATAAAAAGCAACAAATACAATGCTTCAGTTATATCAACTGAGCTAAATGTAAGCAGCTTTTCAAACTTTATAGGAACAAAACAATTTTTATCTGCAGAAACTCTGTTTCAATTCACGTCCATTAGAAAGCTTCTAAATTGTGCAATGATATCTAGATTTTGAAACTTCGAGCTTAAGCATAGTTAGCTTATGTTATCTATTGCAGAAAAAATTTTCATCATATCGCACTTCCGGTTACATCGAAAGTCATGGCCCACTTTGATATTTTAAATAGAACCTATCAGATTATCTTGTAGTCAATAAATTTATTTTTTTCATACTATAAGTTTAATTTTTTTTTTATCCACTTTTAAAACTTAAAATGGGTTTTTGACCGTCTATAATCTAATTAAATACTAACGCAAAACTAGCCTTTTTCTGAAAAAATCACTAATCCAAAAGAAGCAATAGAGATAGATATAAGAACCTATAGCTTTTCGATAGAGGATTCAATCGTCAACATGTGTAAGAATATACAGGGCGGCCATCTGAAAAAAAAATACTTTTAGTGCTAAGAAATTACGCCCAAATCCACCCTAAATTGTCGGGACCGTCTGCATAATTTTGTTTACTTTTTAATCTTACCGGGTTAAATAGTAGAGGACCCAACCCTCCATCCCACAGACACATAAAATCTCTACCTATTACGCATATTTTTTTCACAAAACCAAAAAACCAAGGTCACCGACATAACTAGATTTTTAAAAATTGGGCTTTAAAATGCCCTAGTAGAATCTTAAATTATAGGTTTCTATTAAAATATCAAAGTAAATAAATCATTTAAACTTAACCCTACAGTTCAAAATCGAGATATTATTGCAAATCAAGAACTTTTAAGACGAGTCCGTGAGATCCCTCTAAGTTTATCCTGTATAAAGTCGTTAAGTATATTGTGAGTGATCTAGATACTCCTCAATTAATTAAGGCATTACTTGTTTATCAAATACTGTCAACGTTATATTTCAAAAAATAAGAAACGACACAATATTAATTGTATTTTCAAAAATCATCGAATCTATTATGTATGCGACAATAATAGCACTGCTAGAAAAAAATATGACTCAATACGCATATTGCGTTTACACACGTAGCTATCATACTGAGAAATCTACGGAAACAACTTCAGTTGACTTATAATAATGATAGTTATATTAGCACCTACAATTTTTTCAATTTAACATAAGATTTTGATGGCTAGGAGTTCACTTTTGAGGTGTGCTATTGGTATTAGAGTTAACGCAAGTATAAGAGCACGCACAATCGTTGTTGTTGTGAAGGAGTTTATATCAAAGATGAAAAATGTACCTTCGAGGATTCCGCAAGGCTCGGTCCTTAAGCCTCTTATTTAACAATTTAAGATTTTAATTAGTTAAGTTGTTAGGGTTTGTTTAGCTGGTAGCATTTTGCGATTTTACATATGAAAAACTGAGTAAATATAAACTATATTGTATAAATATCTACTACTAACTGATGTACTCAGTTTTTTATCTTGTAATGTGTTGGTATGGGGTCGCGCTAAGAACATAGCTAGAGTTTTGCTTGCACAGAAGAAGCTAGCGAATGAAGCAAATGAATTTATAAATGTTGTTCGAAGTCTCTTAATAGCCAAGTATTATTGTTCATTTAATGATGCAATCATAATTCATGACACAATGTCAGCTAGATATTATAAATGTGTAGTTGATGTCTGTGTACCTATTAAGATACTGTAATGTTCATTGACTATGATGTACACTGGTACATAAAAATAGTCTACACTGACACAACTAGTATTTTATTAATTAATATTTATAATAACAACAACTTGTTTACTATAGTTACTCCTTACCTACAACATGTATCAGCATACCTAACACATACCTAACAGATACATTGTGGTGATATTAATATTTAGCCATTCATGATATAAATTATTGGATTTAACTGTAATGTCACCGGACTGTTTGGCAGTCACAGGTCAGTCACTGTGACTAAACACACATATGATTTTATTGTAAATATTATGTTATAACGCATTTTGTACTAAGAAAAAAGAAGAGAAATTTTTACATTAATTATTTTCTTTTTAAATTGTTATTTTAAAGAAAGTTTTAATTGTTACTCACCAGTTAGTAAACAAAAATATAAAATTGATATACCACCCCTTGAAAAAAAAAACACGAAAACCCTGGATAGCGTCGCTTGTAATCAGATGAGTTCAGTTTTCGTTGATATGTTGATTGCTCTTATATATTAGAAGTTAGATCATTATTCGAAGCCTGTTATACAATTTTTCCTAAAATAGTAATTCCGTGAATAGTTTACCATTAAAATAATTCCAAGTCAGCTTTTTATACAGAAGAGGTTAGCCACAATAACAAATTATAATATCATCGTCTATTTTTTTTAATCAATTCCGTAGTTTAAAACAACAAATTTCTTAAATGGCGATTCTAACAATCCCAGAAAATTTCTAATCCCCCGTTCCTGGAATTCCTAATTGTCCACATGCCCGAATTCAAGAACTTGCATAGCCCCATTAAAATTTCAAGAACATAAAAAAAACGTATTCCTGAATTTTCGCCACTGATTTAGAGGTTAGATATTCTTAATTTCGTTAACGAACTTCATTGCTACTTTAGTTAGGAATAAGCGTAAAATCCAAAAATAAGGGATGGAATATACAGGGCTCTCAAGTAGCAATAGTAAAATATATTTTCAAATTGGGTATCATTAAATTCTATAAATTTGTTCCTAAAATGGGAATATAGAGCCGCAATATATATGTTATCTGTGCATACATATGTAATTCGGTTATTTTACTGTTATAATTTCGACGTTATTTTTATTTAAACACAAAATATTAACATCTATGTAGTTACTTTTAAATTTTAAGTTAAAAACTAATACACTAGTGAAAAATTGCTGGCATATTCCGAATAAGTGACGTATTAAATACGTTTTTTTTAATTTATTTATTTGTTTGTTAGTACTAGTAAGTAACCTAGTGTTTACCACTTCGAAATGCTGTGATTTTTATTTATAGACAATAGTGTAATTGCATACAACAATAAGTGACAAATAACCCAAGTTTTAAAATTACAAGTTTTTTTGAATTAGCAGGGGTAATTCAAGTATGACCATTATAACAGTCATTGTAACATTAATTTACTTTTATTTATTACTCAAAATGGGATCTCTTATCCTACGAGGAATTTAAGACGTAATTTCTGTGTCATGCGCAAAAGTTTATACAGAAGTGCCAACCACGAGAGAAAACATGATTGAGCCAATCACCGACGCTTGTTCAAGAATTACGCCGGAAACACTTCTCAGTTGTGTGCAATCATTCCAATTGCGAATAAATAAATGTATCGAAGTGGAAAGAGCACATTTTCGAACACGTTTTCTGAAATGGAAATGATAAAGTTCTTCGTTGTTGAATGGCTTTTTTGAAATGTTATTTAATGTTAAAATCAAAAAACACAAAATCATGTTTGCTGCTTCTCTTGCTTGTGTATTTTTTCTAGACGTTCGCAATCATGTTTTATGCGATTTCAGCGCAATCTGTTACAAATCGAAAAAAAGTTTCAAACAAAAACTACATGCTTGATGGCGTAAAATCCGAATCTGCAATAAACATGGGGGTTCCACTTAAAATTTCAAAGTTGTCTCCCACTTCGGGAGGAGGAAGGGTGTAGGAGGAGATGGGGGATCGTTTAGTTCGGCAATCCATTGAGTAAGCGAACACTTCCAATAAACCATAAACATAATTCGCAATAACCTAAAATGTAGGTATTTTATCTCCACTATCTACTCCACCTTATAAGACGGTGTAGAATGTACTACACTCTTTATCTTACACCAAGATGCCAAACAAGATTTAAGTGTTATGAATTTCTGCTTAACAAACGCTATGGTGTAAGATTATGCTACACTTTCTACACTGGTGTAGTATAACAAACAAACGTAAAATGTCACCAACAAACGTGTCACTAATGGAAAAGCAATGTTACAAAAATGGAACTTCGTACCACTATTTTTCGGCAAAACAGTTACACAAAGTGTTCATCGTATATGCAAAATAGAAAAATATATTGTTTGAAGGTTGCAGTATTATTTATGCAACCTTCGAAGTTACTTTTTATTTTTTTACAAATACGTGGGCTTAAGATTTTATTTATACGTAATTAGAACTACGAAATCCTTACTACCTCTCACTATTTGCACGAATCTTTAGAGGCTTTTATTTTTCCTAGCATTTGGGTTATTTCATTTATTCACAGAAATGTACTTTTACTTAACACATAACATTGTTACTAGAACATTATTCCCAGCTCTGACAAAAAATACGCAATAAACTTTCCATTAATAGCAGGGCATCAAAATAAAAGTAATTTAATTTAATACCCTAGACGACGAATATTAGGTCCTTTCTCCGCGCAAGGAATATTTTTCGCCCTTACGATATAGCTTGATATTTCAAATAGTAAAGCCAGCAAGTGACCAAAATTGCATAAACCTAAGCGCAAATATGTAAAATTAGGATAATTTACCGTATACACTATAAGCATTAGGAAATTAAGGATTATATCGGGGCATTTTCAATTAAACGGAGACCTCAAATAACTCTTTACCTGTTGTGATTTATATAAAATTCCGGAACCTGTCAATTGTCAGATGGGTAGCAACTTTTCATGACGGTGATTTAAAATCATTCCTGGCGACGCAACAACCCCACCCTTAAAATTTGAATGGCGAAGATGGGTCTTGTGATCACTAAAAGGCCTTTTAATTCTCTTTATGGCAACATGTATGAAAACGTCATTCTTTTTAATCCGTGAGCAAAAAGTGCATGATTTGTAACCTGTGTAATATGGCTTCAGAGCGCTCTTTCTAATATGTGCTCTCCTGACATTTCGTAATTTTCGTGCGAACCAAGTAACGCATACTTGTTTTTATCACACTCTCTTATCATTTTTAATGTTTTTTCTCCATTTTTTTTGCTTCTGTTTTCAGCTTTGTACGGTATTAGTTTACGTTGCAGCGTTTAGTGGAATGTTCTTTATTAAAGTTTACTTTTAGTTTAATCGTGAGTTCACAATAAATTAATATGGTGTATTCTATCCGAAACATGTGAGTTAGTGACCTTTGTATTGTGAGCATGGCGGTGTGCAAGATGTACAAGGTCGCTTATTCAACAAAAACATGCCAGGTATCTCAAGCCATCAGGAGTAAGCCGGTTTCACACGTTTGTAGGAATAAGCTTAAAGACGTTTCCATTTCATCCTTTCAAATTACACTTTTTTAACATTGAATTGACTGAAGGATGATTTTGACAAGGAGTTTGGAAACTTCTTGAATTAATGACCTAGGCTTTGACAATAATCGAAACCTCTGTATAATATCTGTTTTTTTCGAACGAATTCACCTTTTTCAT
>RXPK01004583.1:0-14490 GCA_004143645.1 Protaetia brevitarsis | reverse complement strand
TTTTCTTCGACCCTTACCTGTTCTCGTAGTGTGTTTATAATCCCTTTCTTGCTAACTCATCGGTTTTTTCGTTTCCTTCGATTGCTGAATGTCCGGGCACCCACAGTAAAATGACTTTACTGATGCGGTTTGTCAGGCTATTCAGTACTCGAATACATTCCCAACCATCTTGATTTTATCTTAGGGTTTACTAGTACCTCAGTTTGGCCTGGCTGTCTAAAAATATATAAAAGATATCCGCTTATTTCATAAGCCCTCTGATTAATTCCTGTTGCAAGACGTAATATTGCGTATACCTCTGTTTGAAAGAGTGTGGCATATTTTCCTCAATGAAAGGATGATAACTGTGTTTCTCACCTCACTGTAGATGGCAGCTTCAGTCACATTTTGTGTTCTAACTTACAGGGACAAAGAGAAAAAGGTATCGAGTTAGTATTCTGATTTCTCTCTAAGATATCCCGAGCTCCCACCTTTCTTATTTTCATCATGTTTTAATTCAATAGAATTAAAACATCTTGAAATAGCAACATTCTGTATTTATTTCCAAGAAGATTTTTTTAATATACAATATCAAAGTTTCCAGTATTTTTCCGTTTTAAAACATATTTTTTTATAAATAAAACAAACACAAATAAAAAAAAAAATTCTCCACAATTCAGCAACACATTTACATCTTTAGCTTGCCCAAAAAAAAGGAAATTAACGCAGGTGCAGTAGATTAAAAAGCCATAAATGACCGAATGACTAATAAGCAAATTATAAAACCTGACTATTTATACCTGACTTGTCATTAAAATTAACATTAAAAACGAACAAATGCGAATAACAACTGAGGAGCCAGGTGTCGGCTGTTAAAATATTGATACACCTCTGAATATCTTGACCAGGTCATTTAAGATACCATGTGTTTCTTGAAATTAATTCATCGCTATGACTCCTATAGAATATCCCTTAGAAGTACCAAATTTGGACATAAACATTATCAATAAGTTTTGTTATCTTTTATTTTCCATTTGTAATATTTTTTGATAGTTTGCTTCAGGTTAATACTCTATTCTGTATCAAATTTGACATGAAAAAATTATTGACTACATCAACAAATGTTGATTTCCAAATTTAGTTGTTCAACCTGCAAAGTTATAGAAGCTAGTCTGATTCATTGTGCCTAAAACTACGTCAAATCCATATGATGTGTAATTCATGATCCATACACGCAATAAACAGCTTCTTTTTATACAATGCCACGTATGTAGAAAGAAGTCCAACATCATAAATAGCTTGTTTTGATCGTAATACCTTTTGGAACGTTTTCAAGAACCGAATTGCATGCGGTCGCCATTTAACTGTGAATCATAGCGTACAGTGTGCTAGATAAAACTTTTATGTATGCGCACATATGTATATATGGGAGACATCTGCTTACTTTTAGTTTCTGTTAATCTGATTTTTTCTTATAGAATTAGCATATTTGACACATTTTGCATTAATTTGTTTCCGATTTATTAGAATCGACTAATGAGCAGCTGAGGTAAACAAAAAAAAACATAGGTGTGAATGTGAAATAATAAAATCGCTTGGTCATTTAAATAATAGTTTTGTAAGTACCACATAGAATTATATAAGTTTTATCATTAAGTGGAAATGACACCTTCAGGAAGCATAATACAAAATGCTTACTCATCTATATAATTGGTTAGGAAACTCTTAGCTAATTATGTAATAATGATAATATTCGTAATATATCCATTTATTGTTCAGAATTTTTTTTAACAGGGTTAAAGTTCGAGTATAATTAACCGACAAAGCGTCACTTGATTTTAACAAATAATATTACGTAATTTTTTTTTACAATAATCCCCTTCGAAAACAAAACAATTACAAACGAACATTTTAATAACTACTATGCAACCTAGATGTGGTATATCGTTAGCTTGAAAGGAGATAGTCACAACTCAAAACCGCAGACTTTGCTTTTAATCCTAAAACATCTTCAAAATGTGTATATAATTTTGTGGACAATTGCTCCACTTAATGATTAATATGCGAGTCCAGGTTGCAACAATTTTCTACACAACTGTATATACATTTTGGAGATATTTTAGCACTAAAAGCGAAAATCTATAGCTTTAAGGTTTTGTGATAGTCTTCTTCCAAGCCATTGATATCTATATATAGCTATAAAATGTGAACAAGATTTTGAAACACATAAAAATTTAAAAAAAGAACTTAAAAGTGGAAGTTCAACTGGCAAGAACATATCGGAGAAAGTGGAAAAGTCGAATAATAAAATAAAAACCATTTCGGGGTTCATCAAAAAGGAGTCCCTATAGATAGAGGCCTATGCCCGTTATAACGAAGCAATTCGGTCTACCAGCGACGGATTTTAATGATTACTCCGAAAACATCCCGATGGAATTAACCACAAATGCTGGAATTGATGAAACGACACAATAAAGGATTTAGTTCATCTATATTTTTGAACTAAATTAGCCTGGAGAGAAGTCTCGCCATTATCAGAAAAAAAAAAATGAAGAAAAGTGTTAATATCTGTTTGCCTGTCAATGGAGATGTCAGAAAAACTTCAACAGAAATATGGATGAGGTATTAGTCTATATTTCCAATGAATCCTGAAAACAAAGGAATCTTAGAGAAACTAGAATGCGTAGAGATCATACGGCGTAGATACTGTACCCTTTAACTATAGACCAATAATAATAATGTACCTGCTTTTGCGAAAGTATTTGAAACAACGCTTAAAAAACGATTGCTTAATTCCTTCAACAAGAACATTTCTTCAAGAAATCAGCATGGTTATGGAAAAAAGCAAATCGATTATAACCGCAATAGCGGAGACTTTGGAGCAGGTGAAGGTTACGTTCAGGCGGAGGCCACTTTAGTCTACTATAATTTGAGAGTTTGACGTAGTAGACACAAAAATTTTACTTGAGACATTGCGGTAGTACGGAATAAAAGAAACAGATCATGTTTAAGATCTTACTTGACCGAAGCTGTGTATTGGGACGAGATATCGCAAATAGTCACGGTGAGCATTGGAGCTCCTTAAGGATCGGTTTTGGGGTCTGTGCTGTTTGTAATTTTATAAAATGATGGGATCAGTTAGTGATGATTGATTGATTTAGTCGCTGAATATGAATCAGGTCTTCTTATTATCCACTTAACACCGCAGCTTGAAATCTACAGCTATTGTATTTATTTACGTAAACAGGTTAGTTCCTCTTACTAGGTTTAATAGCTTGCGTGGTCATCAAGGTTGATTGGTCCCAGTAATGATAGTCTCTGGCATTCGAAAACAACGTGGTGGGCTGTCTCCTCCTCAATGCATAGTGTACATATGTGTTCGCCTTTAAAGACGCCTATTTTCTATGTAGGCACTTCCTTAGATATCCATGTCCTGGAAGCAAGCCCGTCACCGTTCTAAGCTGTACTCGGTTGAGAGCCAGTACAATTCTCAGTTAGTTGCCTCATCATCCGTTTGCTGTGTGTCTGACCTTCTTACGCTGTTCCAGTGAACCTGGTGTTTTCTTGCAATCCACTCAGCCGCTGCACCACCTACTGCAGCTTTAGTTATTCTCAGGTTCTGATCCAGTGAATATTATTTTTGGGACTTTTCTTGCTAGGTCGTTTGTAAGTTCATTTCATTGGTTGACCCTTATGGACACGGCACCCACAACAAAGTAACTTTATTGTGTCTGACCAGTACTATAAGGTTTCTAGACAATCCCAAGTTAGTTTTGAGGTTATTTGGTGATATGCTAATGCTAAAGAGCGGCATGGTTATCCCATAAAATGTTAATCCGCTTGACTTTTGGATTGTTTTTGCGATATTTCTATTTGTTGTACGGTGGTGTATTGCTCCAATACCTATTCTTTATGATTCGCACTCTTCTCCAGATATAACATCTCCAGAACCTGTGATTCTTTTTGGCCTATCTGCAGCCAGTTTTGGTTTTGAATCCCTGGTTCTATTTGGCTTTTCACTCATCTCAGTCCAAAATAAACTTGAAGTCATCATGCCACTTTCCATGTCAAAGATAGGGTTGGCAATTTCGGTTGTTGCTCTGGCCTGCTCTGAAGTATCCTAGGTTCTCCTATTCCCACCTATTTCAGTTTGCTCCGTTCTTGCTTCCCTTTAACATAAATAAGGACACCCAAGGAGGGTAGATGATTTCTATAACAGCTGTTGGTGAGATTTTTGTAGTTTCAGTGATGCACAGGCAAGCCAACCTCTGTATCTTTGCGAGTTTAATAATAACCTGCTTTTGCATAATCTTGGCATATCAGACAGCCATAAGTTAATATCTGCAGTGTATAGCTAGTATATCATGCGTGGTTTCAATGTCCATGTTTTTCCAATTGTTCTGCGGGTTGACATTAATTCAAATTTAAACATTGTCTATCATCTATTCAAGATATTGATTCTGGGTTAACCATGAATCAAGGCAAGCATAAGACTCCGTTTAAGGGAAAATTAGGGATTTTTAGACTTTTTCCTTTTTCCGTACGTGGTATATAAAAAATGTATTGCATTCAAGTTGCTTGCAAAATTTGGCTTGAGAATTAACGAATCCACTTAACCTAACAAAATTTGAAATTACGTCGGAAACGCCCTATAGAAAAAATTGTTTGGATCTTCACCATTAGCAATCTTTAAACATTTACGGCATATCAGTATTTCAAATAAAATAAACTATCTTCGTATACAAAATTAATGACGGAGTAGAATCAATCAATCGTTGGAAGATTATCGAATTCTCTGACAACTTTCCCAGAGCACTCTTTATGTAAATTATTACCGCATAAAACTTCTAACTTCCCATCTTCTGTTTGTAAACATTCACTATTATGTACACAGTGGCAGAAAAAAGCGTCTGCGTTGCCGCATGTTATCAATCACCGTTGACGAAGCGCCAAGGCCGAGACGCAAATCCCAAAAGATCGCCAACTAATCTCGTTCTATAGTCTAGGAAAACACTCGGGGAAAATCCATTAACTTAAACGCGGAGTAACTGGAGGAAAACAAACGGACGGTCTTGTCGAAACTTGCTTGTAAATCACCCCGGCAATGCTCGTTCCCGTTTATCTAAATATTTTCAACGCAAGCACGTCGACTCGTAATTCTCTCCTCACCAGGAATCTTATTATCCACGCCGGATGCGTGGGAGGCTATGAAACGTTGTTGTCTTCCAATTTCCGATATGCATTAGGAGTTAATTATAGCAAAGCCGTACGTTGGAGTGAGTCCACGAATCGGCATTTGGTTGTGCAAAATAACAATGAGATACTAGGTATTGCTGAAATTAGATCCATGGATGTTATTTGATTCATCGATTAGTATTAGTTGTGCAATATCTGTGATTGTGTTAACATGTCCAAGGGAGCGTTGATTCAAGTAAGTTTATTTGGTTTTGTAACAGGTGTTATTTAGGTGATGCAATGATTCTACATTCAAATTAAACAATTTTGGTAAACTGTTGTAGTCCATCTTGGCAACTGTACCTTCTAGAATGGCTTGATCATCAGGCATGTTGCTGTCTTCAATATTCCATCAAATTATTTGATGGAATATTTTTTTATTTTTATACTAATAATTGGTTCAAATTAAATGGCATGATTGTACTATTAAATTAGTAGATTAAATTACTTAAGAAAAGAAGCCTAATTTGTCATTTTCAATCCACCTTCATCCACTCCAGCAACGTAACAAAATATTGTTTCATCTTTTATGGTTTTAGATGGTAGATACTTAAATCATCTTGATAACGACTGTGCAACGTATCCAATGTATGTAAGACTATATTTCTTTTTCTACTAGGTTTTACCAAGACGTGAGTACTTTTTCTAGTTTTTCTAATTTTCTTGTGTCTTTATCTGACAAAGAAAAAGATTCTTCAAAAGCTTTTATTTTGAAAAGCTCCCTTATCTGTGTATTTATATCTTCATCATTGCTGCCAGTCAACGAGTCCATAACTTTCATCTTCTTAAAAGACGCCTTGACTCTCATTGCCTTTCTTATTTGTTTTATCATAAAATCTAGCCATTCTGGTTTCTTTAGCTTCTTTAGGTTACTCAGAGGTGCCTTCAGACAAGCTCGCAGTGTTTAGGGAGCTAGTTTTTTTTACAGTTAGTATGCATGAATGAAGAATGCTGCTATTCTAATTCTTCTTCTCCATATACTGGGTTGACAAAAATCAACAATAATAAACCATTATTTTCTTACTGGAAAACTTGAATGTTGCGTGAAAAAAAATTTTTTTAATAACATAATTTGAGCCACCGATCAAAAGCCGTCGAGCATTCGTTCGAAGTGCTAATAATCAATTATGGCGACTATGTGTGACTCTAAGAAGTTCCGAAAAACATGCACCATTACTTGTGACAGACTATATTGAAATGATATGTTGGAGATAACCAAGTCTTCATAGATAACTGTTCACTTTTTTCCAAAATCATAAATCAAAATGATACTGCGTTTCTAATTTTTTTTTTTTTTTGGTTGGAGGCTGTCTGACCGTCTGGTGTCTTGGTTTTTTATGTTTGAGCTTGCCATTGTGTTTGTCATTCTTAGAATTCAAAATCTAATACGCACCACTATGTTCAAAGTCGTTAATGGTTTGGTTCTTCCATTCTATACAAGCTAGTTGATCGGAGTGATTCCCTGGGTTTATTTTTGGTATTCCATAACTTGTCTATCTTTTTGCGTCCAGAACTCGCAAGCATTCAAGATGTGGTAAGCGGTTTCTATCATTTTATTGGACACGTCAGTCAACCAAATGAATTTCGCGAATCTGTTTCTGCATCTGCATTGGTTCCAGCTTATTCGATCCATGATTTCCATCTTGAACTTTTTGCTAAATAGATATGTGGGCAATTTTCATTTCCAAAAGATTGGTTTCCACATGGTGGACGATATTGTATTGTGTTCCACTTGGTAGTTCTTACAGTGTGAGTCCACTTTTGTCGCCAAATGGAAAATATCTAGGGGACATTCCATTTTCGTCCACCTATTACAGAGAGAAATTAATGCACTATGACACTGCATGAACACGAGATGTATGTTCCAATTACATCATATTTGGTCTTAATCCCTATATTTTTCCATTCCCACCCTGGTTTTAATTATCTAAAGGTATCAATTCTAAGTAAGGTTAGAGTCAAGACGACATTACATCAAAGTATTTTACGTTCTCTGACAGTTTTATTTCTTCATTCCGGAGTTTTAGCGGTCTAAGACCATCTAACTTCCTCTTTCTTACTGCTATTATGATCGTTTTGGAGGGTCTAATATTGAAATACTCATCCGAGATCCCTTCTTGTACAGCTGGTAGAGCGTTCTACACTACGTTGCTGAACTTGCTCTACTAGGTCAGAATGACGAGATGCAGTTCCGAATGTTTTATGCTTTTCATGGTCCAGTTTACTAGTAACTCATTCTATGACAGAAGGGACAAATGCCCCATCCGACAGAGTTTTTAGAACTTAAACTGGTCAAGAATAATATCTTGAATATCGTTACATCGTGTCAGTTGAAAGCCTAATGAGGTGTTTTGATGTACTACAAAGCAACACCTGTCAAAACTTTTATACAGGTTTCAAGTTACATTATGATCTAGGCATGAGAGTTTCATTTATAACTAAGAGAAAAAAAAGCAATTAAATAAAGCAATTTTTAGCTAAAATTTAGCTGAAACTTATTGGCAAGAATGGAGGTCATAGCGTTTCGGCAATAGCTTCTTGCTTTCATTGATTTTGATTATTTAAAAGGAGGTAAAAAGATATTTTCTGGTACAATATATATGTATGTGTAATATACTATCTTTCCCGAATTAAATCCAAATCTAAGCCCAATAAATTAATGATTATTTGTGCAACCGAAAATAGAGTACACTTAAATGTTAATTAAGAATGATTGGGGAACAATTCTAAATTACATATCGCTAGATATAGAGTGCTTTTAGTTTCGGTTGCATAAGCAATCTAAGATTTGTAGATCTTACATTTAATTTAAGAAAGGTGTATGTATTCACTCGCAACTGCTTACTCCATTAAAAGTACTTACCTCAAAATAATTTCAACCTTTAGTGCCCGCTGGTAACGAAGCAAGTTTATTTTGAAAACATTGTTATTCTTACAGACGTTCTTTAGAAAACAAATATTTCAACAATAAACAATCAAAATAAAACAAACTCTTAAATTTTCCAGAAGAGACCGCCAAAGAATCTGGGAAAACTCAAAATTACAGTCAACTTTCTGTACGCGCAATCTTTAGAGTTTGATAAGCTACAGAATTAGCTGCAATATTTATTTGGACACCTGCACACATACTGATTTATCTATGGTTGTTATACAACAAATTTATAGACCTTCAAGCCTGTCAACACGGGAATTTATCCATTATCGAGTCAATTTTTGATACATTGTTTTAAGATATGCACAGATAGAGTTAGGAGGTACAAAGTGCAGAATCCAGAATGAGTAATCGCGATTACTGTGTAAACTACCGCATCCTTCATCCAAATACGTAGAGGGGAGAGGTACAACATACAAATATAAAACATAGTAAACCCATTTTTCAATTCGACTACGTCGTATAATTTAAATATTTGATTATAACCTCGTGCAAGTAATAACAAACAATTTCGCTTGTATTCTGTACGATAAAACCCATTTATTGACTATGTGCCTAATATACTATGTACCTTAGAAGAAGCCTATACATACACACGTAAAAAATATTATTATTACACTGGCTTCTTGGAATTTATGCTTTTGTATATAACAAAAGAAGCGACTTCCTTGAAAAAATCGATTTTGCAAATGGAATTGGCTCGACAGCATTGAATGCGAACTAAAATCCTATTAAAGCGAAGCCTGTTTGTCCTATATTTAATACAAAATGTTATCCATTTCATTTGTCAGAATTCGAAGTAAGCAATACAAATCTAAGTTTTCTAATATCCATTGAATGTTTAACAATATTTTACGATGCTTTATACTTTATACAATTTTAGTAAATCGATTTGCTGACAAATTTGTGCAAGCTTTCTACATGTGTGTTTGTATTACAATCTTATAGCAAAAAGAATGAATTATAATCATAACAGTATTCCAAAGCCATTGCCAATGTTGTATAGATATTTATTTTTATATATATTTTATCCTTACAAACGAAAAGTTGTGTAATGTTTAAAGATAGCATTGTTGATGTTTGATTATAAATATACTAGTTTTTTTTTATTTGCGCCAAACTGTCTAGTGACATTTTACGTTACTTACGTATATAGGGTTACACTTTCAGATGTGTTTATGTCTCAACTTTTACATACTGAGTGTTCGTCGCCAAAGTGAAAACACATCACACAACTTTAATTCGGGATATCTCTTTCTTTTTTTAATAAAACACTTTGTATATGTTTACATCCTTGAATTCCTATTAATGAATGCTTTGATTTCTTAAAGCAAGTGCTCTTTTATCTCGTCTACTTTTTGAGTTATTATGGTATTCATTACTTCGATTGTTATTATAATTTTAATAGTTGACTGATTTCGGAATAACAGCAATGTCTTTTACGTTTAAACGCATTTAATGAAAGTAATCAAGATATCTCAGCTATGTTATACTTGTATATTATAGCTATACTTTGGAAAAAATTAATGAAAAACTTTGATGTTTAATTGTGAAATTTTTAAGTACATATTTCCCGCTACCCATATTTACTGAGACCAAGAACAAAATAAGCCATAGATTAGAAATAAATGATAATTAAATGAAACAAATAGCATTATTATTGTATGATATTACGGTTATTGTAACATTCTCTTTGAAGCTTATCGATGTATATAAACACTAATAAATATAAATACAAAGCTAATTTGCATTTTTGTCCAAACAAAATTTGCCCTAGATTCTTGTTTTCAAATGAATATAGTCTAATTGCTCTCATTACTAGAGTATACAGTATGCTTAGAGTATTATCTAGATAATACCATATCTAAACCAGTGTACACAAAAAATAATTACTTAGGTCAAAAATATTATCTTCAATTATAAAGTAACGGCCCGTATGAGCAAAAATATTCGCACTATTCTAGAACTTTAAATTTTACATAGTGTTGCGTATATTTTAGATATAGAAGTTTTAAAATCTTTTTTGTTGTCATGTGTTGTATGATGTGTTATAATATTCGGGGTTCTTTAAGCGATGCATTTTCGAATGTGGAACTGTCAAAGTGTATTTTGTTACGTTTTAGTAGTTCAAAACAAAAAATTGTAAATTTGTAATTTCTTGGTGTTATTTGGTGAAATTTTTAGAGAAATCACAGCATTCTAGAAAAATAAAAATATTTAGTAACAAATGAAACGAAAGCTAACAAGTTATATGTTGTCGGACTTTATGTAGAATGCTAATTTATCAAAATATACAGGGTGTTCTATTTAATATTTTTAATTTAATCATATTTTCGGACCGAAAGTGATAAAAAATTATAACATAGTTTAAATGTTTGCAAATTTACACTAAATATCACATTTCGAATCTTATTAAATTACATGTTACCCATAACACATATATGTAAAAATGGGTGTATAAGTTTTTAAGATATAAAAACTCATGATTCCTGAAGAATTTGCCGATTATATTTCTAACAAATACGTTCTAATCAGGACAATAAATTAATCAAAATAATAAATTGCAGATTCATTAACTCGCATACAAAGGGACAACCTATAATTAACATTGATAAATTAGATGGCGGTTTTAGAATAAGAATCATTTATTTGCATTCTTTTTTGTGCGTGGAAACCGCTTGGCACCTTGGTAATGGTTCTGACCAAGTGTCGGATCTTCGACCACTGTTCTGCACTCACCATGATAGTTGAAACCAAGTTGCTTGGGGTCAGCTCTAGACCCAAGTCACGAAAAGCTGTCAGTGTGACCGCAACCTAGCGCAAGTAATGAGGGTGTGCTCCACGGTATCGATATTGGAACAATACAATCGGTGCTATCCTTGCCAAAGCGCTTGGCATACGTTCTACGGCATCTAACTACCTATGATTGCAGCCCAGCCAGGGGCCGAGTCTGGGTATTAACTTTTTGGTCCACTGAGCCCTCTTGCTCCCGTTCTTCCATCTACTCTGCCTAGATCGTGGCATGCGTGTTCTCTGGCCCTGGTTTTAATCGCCTGGTTATTCTCGTCAGTGTCGACGAACGTAGATCTCCTCTCCATGACAGGTGGTTGCATGGAGCAATAAACTGGAGAGCCTCAACAGACACAATTCTGTAGGCAGATGTTTGCCGCAGCAGGATATTCTTTGTGCCTTTTCGAGAAGCTGGGTGTATGTGCGAAATTAAGACCAGGGCTCCATAAAGAATAATATTGTGCATAGCACTAGACAAAACGGCCCTCTTTTCACTGCTTGCTCACACAGCTTCGGCATTATTTGGTATTAAATTATAATAATTTAATATACATTTCAAATAAGTAATATATAGCCTTCTGCTCATTATACTTGTTTTAAGAATTTAATGGTTAATATTTTATTTGATGTACTTTTTGTATTAGTGTGCATTCGCTTATGGACGGACTTGCTATACAACTAATTCACGGTATAAAACATAATTTCTTTATCTACTTAAATCGTTTAAATATGGTGACAAATTTTATGGCATTATTATGCAAAATACTTCATCGTCACGGCAATATGAAACAAGATTATGATAAACGAAAGAAAACAAATTTGTCAAGACTACAATTGCTACATATTTTCTGGAAACGCCAAATTTATTTATTTTATCACGTAAACTGCAATTTGAGTACAATGTCAGACGTTAAACAAGCATCTGTATAACTCTCCATATAACTTTTCATCATTAAAGGAATACATTTTTTTTATTAGTTGACTAGATCAATAAATATTATTAAATATTTATAAAATAAAACTTATTATTATTATATAACTTTCTCAATGATATATAGTATCTGAAATTAAAACGTACCACCCTAAAGTGTTTGAATATTTTCTAAAATCTCCTTAAATATAGTTCAAAACCCAGTTTAAGCGATGTTATCATAATTAATTTTCGGGTATTTGCGAGAGTCAGCTGTTCTAGAAGCTACTGTCAGAACGTGTTATTGTTAGGATCCGATATTTGCGATAAAGATGTGAAAAAAATGCATGAAATGCTATCAGTAAGTCTCAAGCACGTAGACCAGTTCAGGCACATGTAGAAGAACCACCCTTCGAGATTTTTTTCGATCTGTTATTATACGGATGGATTGATTTTGGTAAATTTTTAGCACAAACGTGGCGGAATGCTATAGGTCGTTAGCTGCAGTTTACGAACGAATAGTGCGTATTGGTTCATAGCTACCAATCTTTATTGCGATTGCTCTTAACACCTGTAAATAGATTAGTGCTATACTAATGTGGTGCAACGAACAGCAATAATGGTGGAATGAATAGAATTCTGTAGTGTTTAGTGATAATTAATTAACTATAATTTTATTATTAATTCAATCATTTCGAAGCAATTTATTCATTGTTTAGGAATTATTTTAGCTTCACAATTTGTAACAACAATGTAATGTTTCTTGATGTTTTCTCGGTTTCTTTTTTTTTGTCTCTCAGTAATAGTAGTTAATATAATATTAAGAACTTTTTATATAATCAACAAAAATTAAAAGTATCAAAACAAAATATATTTAATTTACTTTTTAAATCATTTGCAAAATAAGTCAACTTTCAAGTCTTACAACAAATCTATATACTTAGTCATAAATTGCACAAACAAAATCTATACAAAATTAAAATCAAAAATTGAAAATAGAGCATCATTCATAATGTTGTTTTATTTTTGATTTTGTGGATATTGGTTTTAAATAATAAAATTCTTAATTAAATTTGTAAGACGTTTCGACATTATGGTATGTCTTTTTCAATGACTTAATTTCAACTTTAAATTTCAAATTATATTTTTAAATTTTACAACCTCATGTAGTATCTTTTTTTTTTTTTTTTTACCGTAACGGTTACAAACATTTTGAGAATTTTAGAAGAACAGATTTTAAAATATATAATTCATCATTGCTTGTTTATGTCCCGTATACATTATTTTAAATAACTTTTAAAATGTTTCAGATTTGATTAGGAGTTTAATTTTTTATAAGCCAAAACATCCACAAAATCAAAAATAAAACAATTGAGGGGTCCAGTGCATAAACCGGTTAAGTCACTTAAGACAGAATGTTTAGGAGATGTGGAAAAAAAATGGTCATATTTTGCGTGGTTAATATGTGTATAAAAAACTTGTGAATCTATTCTATGTTGGACAGCGTAAAATTGAAAAGTGAACTTTCAGTAACTTATGGCGCGAGAATGTGTGACTGGGGTGTAGATGGTTCTGCCACTTTTAGTCATAACAGACAACAACCTCAAAAGTTTTGACGGGAAACTGTTTTTTATCATTTGTACAACCCCCATGTCGACCCCAAATTGTGAATGATGTTTTCACCTCAAACCATTAAACTTTCTGAGAAGCATAATATCAGATGATCGACTGAACGCATTTTTACAACCAAGTCATAGGCGTCTTTTTCAGCATGAACAATAGGAGAATGGATTTTATGTACAAAAAATAGGCAAGTTCTTATTTTGTGCTTCCCACCCTCTTTCATAATTCACGAGCCGCCACTGCTCATTTTATCCAAAAAGTGGACGTGAACGGTTTATGCGTTCGACCCTTCAATTAAAAGAATGGCAATCAAGAATTATAATAGCGTATATACATTGGTAAAACCATGCAACACCTAGAAAAAGGTATAAAAATACATATGTAAATTGAACAAAAAAAGTTTAAAAACACACAATATATTTGAAATCATTCAAATTTACAAACATAAAAACCCAATTACTAACAATAATTTAGTAAACTTTATAATTTAATTCCATAACAAAATAAAACAGTAACAATTTTAGAATTTGTTTTACTAATTAGTTAATAACGTTTTTTTATATTGAAACTAAAGTTGGCACACAATTTACAAAGTAGTCCTCATGTATAAAACATAAAATAAAAATTTCTCATTAAAGCAAAACAAATGATTCTAACGACAACCAAACAAGAAAATTGTTTATATATTTCATGTCAATTTTTATATTTTTACAGTTTCTTATATAAATAAAACAGAAAGGAGGTTTAGTAGAACGTCTAATACACATAAATAGTCTGTTCGATTTATAAAAAAGAGTTTATTTATCTTGGCACAATATACATTTCTATATCGCAATTGTACAAATTACGATATTTTTTTACCATAATGAAAAGTAGTAAATACATTTAACAGATTTAAATTGCACGTATACAAAATTAGAACATAATAAATAGCCTGCCGCGATAAATATATCACCCAAATTAACGCTAAGATACGGTTTAAATATTTATTGTAGCAATCACTCTTCATGTCGCGATAAAA
>RXPK01004582.1:0-10609 GCA_004143645.1 Protaetia brevitarsis | reverse complement strand
ATCGTTGCACTAAACGAGGAATACCAGAATCAATTTTGCTTTCATAGGGGAAAAAACATCCTTAAACGAGGGAACCTAATCCGTTAGGACCAATTTGTCTCTCTTATGCAGTTTTACTATTGTGCAATAAATGTAAAGTTTCCGAAATGGAGAATTTTAACTCCTACTGCTGTTATTAAAATGAATAACGGATGTGTTTCCCCATATGTATGCAATACTACTATCGTATCAGATAAAAATTATCTCCGTTGCTAATGTAAGTAACTCCATGGAAATAATTACTCCGCAATAAACACGGACGGTATTAAATAAATCCACAGTGAATACAATTCTTCCGCCAGAGAAAAGATTTGCCTCCATATTGGATCAAATTATTTCTGGTACGGAAACATGTTAAAAATCCGTTTCGGAATGTATTTCATCCTTGACACATGAATTTATTTCCGTTAAGAAGGTACCTGCCACAGGATTCGAGCGGATATTATCGGAAGAGAAGAGAATATCTCATAGTAAAAGGTTTTTAACTTTATTTTATGTACCTAGCTCCATAGTAGCTAAGTTTAACATCATATTGAAGTTAATCAATGAGGGCTTTCTATGTGGACAGAAGCACCATGCTGAGTGCATTTATTCTATTATTTATCATTAAAAATGCATCAAAAAATGTCGTCGAACCTCAAGTTCTTGAATTATTTTGGATATATTTCTAAGGATTACTAGGATAGACACGCTAAGCACGTCCTCTTCTGGGTCACAGAGCAGCCATCATTGGAATACTTTAATTTAATCCAATATATCATCGCCTTCTTCGAGTCTGGTACCGACCGTGGGTTGAAGGCCGACACAGTTGAAACACCACGGATTCAGCAAGACAAACGTGCTTTTATTCAGGAGCTAACCACCTAAAATGTAGTGGGGTTACTTAAAAATTGGTACTCGTAGATTTGAAAATTAAATAAAGAAGTGACGACAATGTTCTCTTACCTGCTTATCTACACTCTGCCTTGGTGATGTTTGCTCCCATAACTCTTACCCATCTTTTACGGTTTCGTACTTTACTCTGATGTGGTATATTATAAATTCAGGTACAGTGCATTCCGACATATCCTTCTCCATTCTCGACACTATTGCAAATGACCACGTCCAGACTTGTTGCACATGCGCTGCACTAATATCGCTTTAATAAATGCGCACGCCCTATGCAAACTTGCAATTTTTCAAATGGTTAGGGAAACAGTTACGATTTGGGAGAACAAATGTTCCAATCGGAGGTATCGCTTTCCCTTTTCGGCGTTGAAGTATTAGAAGTAAAAACATCTGTTAAGCAAACAATTATAACACTCCGTGAAGGAGAAAATATATAGTAATGTTGGATTTTTTTACATTTAGGACAAATACGGTGGTGTAGATGCGGAGAGAAAACGGAGATATTTCTTCCTTGAAAACATGTGAAAAGCGGAGTTAATTCAATCTCTCCGTTTTTGGTTGAGATTTTGTACAAAACGAGAAAATACTTTCTGTTTTCAGCTACGGCAGACTCCTTTTTGGAAAAATTTTCAAAACGGAGACTCCGTATTCACTCCTCAAATTTTTAACTTGTACAGAAGTGTTGACTTTTAACCACATCAAGAGATTGGATTATTTGATAATTAAATATAGTTCTTTATGCACGTTATTATCGTTTACTTATATAGAGCCGGAATGACTATGATAAATGTCTGTAATTAATATGGAACGCGGAAATGGCAAAATTCTTGATGGGCGCGGAAAGTGGCAATGCACCCACAGGTATAATTACCTGTCAAGAGATACACTATATATATAACTTTGTTATAAAAATATAAATATTGAATAATTTATTGCTTCTTTGTAGTGGTAGTAATTGCAATTATTAATCGTATATTCGAGTAGAGGAACTAGATGAACACTAGATATCAACGGTTCTACATGAAACGTTATTAAATTTATGATAATTTCTGTATTATAAATAATACACAACTTACCTTGTATTCTCGTTTTAATTAATTACCTTCATTAGACCATGGAGGCCTGATGATACTTTATAACACAAAACTAGTGGTCTGAATACAATATTGGTAATTGTGGATTAGACTTCCTTTTTTTGTCGTGTTTAACCTGTTTAATAGGGATCAACACTACGTCTATTCCGATAATGTATTTATTTTTTGTTTGAACACTATACTACTGAAAATCAGATTGAATTTTAATTCTTTTTTTCAAGTTTTTTTAGCTTTAGAAAAAAAAACATGGTAATTGGTAATTTACTCTTTATTAATGCTCAGTTATCTTGTTATATATCTTGTTATAGAATGCAGTATTTATATTTTTCTGACGAACAAATTTATTATCGCTGAAATTTGTGTCTGTAGTTGAGCATAATATCGCAGATTATTTTTTTAAGCTGTCTAAGCAGTTTTACATTGGAGATTTCCTTTAATCTGTGTATTTTTACCATTAATGACCCGGGAATGCTAATAAATTCTCGTCATATGTGAACGCGGCTTAAGATAGTCACGCTAGAAGTATGACAAGAATCATCATATAGAAAGGTTTCTTTTATTCAATAAGATATTTTTTGTATCAAAGTTATTCAAATAGAGCCAAATAGATTTTTTTTTCTAAAATGAAAATATTTTTAAAACAAAGTGTTCCCCTTTAACGGGAAATTATTTACAAACGATTTTTTTTGTAGTGGCGGTTTTCAACTGACGCTATATACCACCTGAGCACTATTTAGATTTTCTTAATACTCATCCCCGCATTTTTTTTTTTATTTATAGTTTTCAAACCCTTCTTATACTTTGTAATCGTACTATAAATAATTTTAAACGCTGATTTTTATATTATTTTCGAATTTAGTTTAAAGATTAAAACAAAAGACATTAATAATACATTGATCAAGTACACAAAAAAAAAATGCGTCAAAATTTAATAAAAATTATAAAAGGAATTGGTAAATAGAAAGATACCAAAACGTAGCACTATGAAAAATAACATGAGAATTATTAAAATTTAAAACAGTAAACATGCTTGAAACTGACACACTCTAAAAGAAAAAGTTATAAAGAGAAAGATTAATTAAGGCTCTGCGACAATTTAATATTTTGCGAATTCAGATGTACAGTCCCTGACATTAATATTTAGCAGCATTCAAAGCGTCGGTCAATCGTTCGAGTGCTAAATATAATGTCGGCGATTGTAACGTATTCAGTATGGATAAAGAGATTGTCCGTCATTTTCTTATTGATTCGGACTCCATGAATACCACACTCGATAAGGGTGTTATGTCCTGATGTAAATCAATCAACAAACTCTAAAGTAAAGTAAAACTCTAAGTAAGACAACAAAAAATTCTTAAGAGATTCTAAGTTTCTGAGATAAACTAAAATCTCACCTAAAAGTAATAGAAACAATATAACATACAACTAACGAGTATAACCTAGTTTACATCCTACTTCTTTTGAAAAATACCAACCAGTTCGTTTATTATGCGAAAAGCATACTTTAATTTCAATTAATTATACAATAATTAATTAAAAGGTAACTGGTTTTAGCTACTGTTTACACATTTTAATCGTTGTTTAGATGATAGGTATTAGGCGAAAGATAAACAAACGAATGTCTATCCACTTTCTGCTCTAATATGCTAAGCACTTTACTTTCTGCAATAAAATCATTAATTCCACAATGAAAATTTAGTGCTAATATATTCTTTCCGCAGAAACGGAAACAGATGATGTTAGTTTCTTCTGATCTTATCAATTCAGTATTATCATTAGGCCAGCGCTGCCTACTCGTTGTCCCAAATGTTTGAAAAAATCAATATTTCATCGAACGCTTTATTGTTAAAGAGAACTGGAAATAGGGCAATTCAAATATTAAACATCACGTGTCGTTTTATGTTGGCAGCCTGTGTTAATACAAATATTAGAAATAATAATTATACTATTTTTTGTAATTGCGTTTTTAATGTTTTCTTTTAATAAAATAAAATTATATTAATTATATCGAAACATAACCCCAAATTGTAACATTCACCAATGTTTACCTAACAGGATCAACCTGAAACCACTAAATGTTTTCTGCAGTTATTATAGCAGTTAGTGATTTAATGAATATTATTTATTAATACTAATACCATAATGAAAATGAACCCACCCGTTTGGATGCTTTTACGAGCTCATTAAAGGTGCTAGTTACAAAATACAAATATATTAAAGAACTAGTTTCCTATGTGCAGTTTTATCAGATGAGTCCAAGGACTAGTTTAGAAACGACTTATAAAACGAATTCTTTGTTATTTATTTTAATTTGCACATTAATCTCATTTTTCAACTTAAAATATTCCAGTAAAAATCTTTATAGTTTAAAAATAGGGCAACTTGGTAAAAACATAGATATTTAGTAACAGTTCTTTCAAACCATATTTTCCTCTGAAAAAAAATGCTGTTGACATGGTAAAGATAGATTACCAAACTAAAAATGTAATCTGGTATGCTAAATTTATTGTTGATTAATGTCTGTTTTCTGGTAATTTTGAAATTAAAATGCGTATATGCCCGAAAAGAACAAACGAGGTTTAATATGAATTTGTGAACACATTTCATTAATATATAAATCGGTACATTTTTACAGAAATACAAGTAAAACTTCGGAATATAGACCATACGTAGTTATATGCAAATTTAACAAAAACCTCGTGTGTTACTAAATCCAAAATGATTCATTATTTCCATTCCATTTTTAAACAAATGAATCGAAAGTACTGAAAAAATGCTGTTAAAAGCATCTATATTTATATTATGCACAAAATGATTTTGACGTTTTATAGCAATGGTGAATAATTTAGGACAGAGGAAGTGCGAAATTCAGAAACGAATAAAACATAACTTGCGAGTTCTTTTGCAGCATTAATTCTGTATTTATTATCAGCGCTGGCTTTCAGCTTTTACCCATTCCAACAAAAGATTTTCGCTATTGGATGAAACTATAATAATTACGTTGTCATAAATACGACCAGCAACAACAGCCTAAACATTTAATTGTACCCATTGCGATTTTACATAATATTTAAAAATACCCCAAATTTACAATTTTATCATTACTAAAACTAACAATACCAGTAACAGATGATAAGCTTAGCAAAAATGTCTCTCCCATGTTGTTGCGTGTTGTTTTTGGCTTAACGTGTCTTCTTCTTCAGAAGTTTACTAATGACTTAAAAGTTAAAAGGTATGCGTTTAAGTTAGTATTGCATATGCTTAGTAAAATAGTTTACTTATTTATACTTTGGTTTCTTACTATCAACTAAACATTTATTTGAGTATTAATTGTAGAGTTGTTTGACCAAACATACTTTATTCCAGCAAAGAAATTTTACTTTGGAACTAGTATCGATTGCTTTTAAGTTAAAGCTGATTTTTTCATAAGAAAAAATATCTTTGTGAAACCACTATTTGTTTCAAACATTTCTTTAACTATAAATTTGTCAGTATTTTAAAAGAATAATCTCTTTTGATTAATACAGATTTATAGCAAAGTTATTTCTTTCTGAGTGCACCGCAACGAGTACCTACCATTCCTTAAACAAAACCATTATTAGCTGTCCTTATTGATATCGCAGTTTCTGTTTAATAGTGGCAACTATTACCGTCTTTTCCTCTATATATGTTAATCTGTAAATCATTTAGTAAAAGATGTACAGCTCTCATGCGCCCACACCAACGGATCAGTCCGATTCAGAATGGGAGAAACTATCCTTAGACATAGTTGGCAACGAATGTTTTTCCTACACGTACTACGCATAATATAATACAGCGTTTATGCGATACAACGATTTGGCAACTTTTTATGCATAACGGCATCCAGGGATCGTCTATGTCCACCTCCATAGACATAACTGAATTTTATCTATCACTTATATTACCTACTACTGCAACACTGAGACCAACATATCCTTAACTAGAGTTTTAAAAATAAACTACATAAATCAAAAGTAACCGTGAGGAAGGTTTTATAATTTTTTTTTATTTATAGCGCAAATATTGTAAACGTGGCTACATTTTGCTGTCTTTTCAGAATTCTTTCTGCAATGGCTCCCAACTATGCATTCAGGACTGGTAAGTTTCTTCTGAATTTAATGAAACAGGAAGTACTTTTAGTTTACGCCCATTAATGAAATAGTAGGCTGTAGATCACTAAATTTTATAACTAATTAATAATCTGCCTTAAATTTTCATGTAAAAGATATTCCATGAATGTACCGTATTAATGTAACATACCGTTATACGGATGGTTTTAGGATTTCGTATGACGTTAATCACACCTTCTTTTACCATATGTATTTAGATTATAGTTTTCCTCTACTTCCAAGGATTTATCGTAAAACATGTTGAATATCGGTTACACAATAACAATAGAATTACAGCAAATCCAGTTATAACGATAGTTTTTCTGCATTTATCCTTTTAGTTTAGAGCCAGGCTTGTTATTAAACAATACAAAAAAGCGTAAGCTAGCGAGAAATACTTCAAACAAATACAATTCCAAAGAAAAAGCCTGTAATGCTTTTAGAAGCACAAGCGACAGCATATTTTTGTATACGTTATATAGATAATATCCGCCACCCCCCCTCCTTAGTTGACGTGTCGGACGGTTGTAAAATACATATGAAAATTGCATGGAAAATTCACTTGGAAGTTTACACTTATTTATACCAGAAAAGTCATGCACTGATCTTAGAAACCTGGAAAATTCATTTGGAAAGATTGCATTGTTTTATATTTGGAAAGCCCATAGCCCATATAAATATTACAGCGATATTACAGTAATTTCCTGTTAAATATTATAAAAATTTATTAATTCCGTAGTAAAAATTCATACATTTATTTAATTTTTTCATAAGGAAAAAATATCTTTGTAAACCACTATTTGTTTTCAAACATTTTTTAGCACCCTAATAAATTTGTCACTATTTAAAAGAATTAATTTCCTTTGTTTAATACAAATTTATTGTTACCATTGATCCATGGGTAAATTGAATTGCATGATTCATTGTATGAGTTTTTCTTTCATGTTCTTTTAAAATTATATTACTCTAGTAGATGAATATTCAGTAGTAGGGACGCAGGCACACTTTATTTATGAAAACTAAATTATTACAAATCATCCTAACCCCGTGCTCCCACCTAAAAAAGTACTACACGAGGCTACCTATTGCTAAGTACTATATGGGTTCCATAACAATTGAAAATGATCCTACTCTAAACTAAAATAACTTCCCCTATGATTGCCAGGCACAGGCAAATTTTTCTGTTTTTAGACGATGCCTGTTTTGCCAAAAAAATCAAACTAACTAGCAGATTTTGGACATTATATATCCTATAAACGTTTTTAAAATGCATTTATGTAATTGCATATTTTTGTAAGAATTCTCAAGAAATTAACTCAAAATTTAAGAATTTGCTTGCTCAAAATATTGAGCGCTAATCTATAGTATAAATATTTTCTACGTTCCCTGTTTGTTCTGAAGTTTAATATAAGGGCTATATTCGAACATGCAGTTCGCAAACGGTTTTGTGATCACGTGAACCAATCAGAGAACAGATAGGAGTTCTCGCGAATTGGAGTGCGCGTTGTCTGATTGGTTCAGATGACCGTGAACCGTTTCGCGAGCTGCATGTTCGAACAAACCTATAATTATAACTTATTCCTCTATATATAATTCCTCTCCTCTGAACAATCTCTGAGTTGTACAATTAGATTTTTAGTAATAAGCTGAGCCAGGCAAAGTAAAGTATAGCTCCTATAAATATATTGTTAGCTGCCTTTGATGTTGCAATGCTTGAATATGATACGTGAGATCAAAAGAAAACGAAAAATAAAATACCTATGGGTCAAAATTCTAGTTCAGTAAGCGAATATTATTTCAAGTAATTTCCTATAGTACTGTTGGATAAGGAATTATTTACGGAAGATCCAAATATGGTGCAGATTTTTTTACAAATGACAAACGATCAATTTGAAGAATTATTACTATAATGTATCGTATATCTGCAAAATATACTATATTTAAGTATATAACCAAAATTGTTACATTGTATGATCCGACACCACTATATATAGGAATCTTCGACAATTTCTTGAGTCCATCTCACTAACTCTTTCTGTATAGCTTCTAGAGATTGTTGTCACAGAACCAGAGTTTTAATAATTTTCTGTTTATTATCATATAAACAAGGATATTGCTCAACATTCTCGATAAGTAGACTTACTTGTTTCAAGAAAAAGTACTAAATTTTAAAATATATTTCCAACACGACAAATAAAGAAATAACTTACAAACTAACATTAACCTATATCATCTACGTATACTCTAATCGTCAAATTTAATTATAAAGTTGTGGGAAAGCAAGAAGTATGGAAAGAGTGCCCGCTTTAAATAGAAACAGACATATAGCCGTCGTCTCCCACCACATGCCTAACGCTCAATATCGTTTCAACATTGGCATCGCCATGTATTGCAGGGTCATTTTATACATAGTATTAGAAGCCTATATTAAATTTAAAATTTGTCGACTACTGTATATTTTGCGGATTTCCACCTTTAACAGCTAATCATGTTTGTAGTTGCGCAAAAGTGTTATGGACTGATTTGCTATTGAATTACTATGAATTACTAGAACATTTCCAAATAATTTTTTACCGTCGGATTTACAAATTCACAATTAAACAGAAACTTTTTGCTTTACACTAGCGGTGGGCGATTCAAATCTTTTTAGTGACTCGAAGCCTCGTGACTCCTAAAATTAAAGATTCTACCGAAAGATCTTAAAGGATTTGTATAGATTATTGATGAATCGTGACTTCTTTGTAACTAACAATGGGTAGTTTACCCCTTTATTCTAAAGGATTCAATGCAAAAAAAACTGTAAATTAAAATTTCGTAAATAAAATAAATGAAGGATTTGAATGAATGGATTATTGGTTATTAAATGAAAACAACAAAATTTAAACATTCTAATACAGTCCAACACAAAACTGTCTGCTCCACTAACACTGCTAGATTTGATTTACTTTTGCCTTTTTGGAAAATCATATTAGCTAATAATTTACCACTTTTTACATGCGGAACATGTTTACAAAATGAATACTAAAGACTCGCCTTGCATTATTTAGAGTGTTTAACAGCAGAAAATTCATTTAAGAATCGCTTAAACTCCTGTTTAGAGGCAAATCGGCAAATGGAAAACACTAATGAAAAAAATGTAATTCACCTTAGCTTCTTTGTTTTTAATGTTTACATCCATTAATTGATGCACATTATTGGTTATTACTACGCAATATAACATTTCTGTTATAAATTCTAAACATATATGTAAAAAAAGTTGATCATTTAACCAGGCATAAAAATTATACGGATCCAGTATGTATTACTATTATTCCATACAATATGTCTATCAACTGTGACTTCTCCTACTACTTACTAGTATTACAGCCAGTATTAGTCAAGGAGGCAGAGTCGAGTCAATATATACTAGTATACTTCGATACGTGTACAGCACTGTCCGCGTTTATTCCGCTGCATATACTATCACCGAAATACGCTTAGTTGGCGGTCTTAAGCACACATTTGTCTACCTATCTACTTATACAATAACATTGTGTTAATTACCAAACCAAAAGTTGTACCAGTTGAAAGTAAGTTTCTGTGTAGAGAACGCATTGGATATGTATTTCTGTGTTCCTGTAATATATGACATTATACAACACGTATTTATTGTCAAACTTTATTGACATTATTTCTTTGTTTTTAGAACTTGAGAATTTACCTGTAAAAGTACGTAAACGAGTCAAAGTCAATTGAGGTGTGAACAGTCACCTTCATGGTGTTATCAAAAGTTCATCAAGACGTTTTCTGAAACATTTTAGGAGTGGAGAATATTCGGTATTCACCATCAATAATTGGGGAAAATGGTATTTATTTCTACTACAACAATTTTGTAATAATAGGAAATATCTACTAGCTATAATTTTTACTAATACTTAATATTCATCGAGCTCTTAATTATGAATATAATTCAGTGATTTATTAGTGGTCAATTAGAATACCTACTTACTAACCTTTATTTACGCAAGGATTTATACATGGGATGGCAGAGATAGAAAAAACGTTCAATATATTCATATTACAAAAATTGAACTGACATCTAGCTCTTAGCATTATTGATATAAGATATAATGTTCTTACTACGTATAATTTTTTTCGCGTAGATACCGCCAGAGCATCTTTTCTACTGTATATTATGTTAAGTGTCTTATAGGACCCTCGTAAAGTGAAGACAACTGTCAGGCAAAAACAGTGATTATGATTTGCAATTTTCTTCTCCATCCTTCCTCTGTTATATATTTAATGTTATAATCTAAATACAATCTTTTTTCTACAAAATCATCTCTGCATGTCTTTGAACCTAAAATAACACTCATCAATGCGAATTTTTTATTGTATACGAGGGAAGGTCAAAATATGAAACCATGCTTATGTAAGTATCTCAGTTTTGGGTTTAGAAGATCTTTTTACTAAATGTTT
>RXPK01004581.1:0-23802 GCA_004143645.1 Protaetia brevitarsis | reverse complement strand
GAGCTGGAGCCAAAGAAGAATCCATATACAGTTGTGACTGGATTCGCGAAATCTATATTTTAAGGGATTAGGACTTACTGATTGTTAAGTTTCTTAGCTTAAAATTAAGTATTTAATTTAGAATTAAGACTCGCAATGGTCCTCTCACTCTTAGTGAGGAAGCCAAAGTAACGCCACAACTTAGCAGAATGAGGATTGCGCAATAGTATTATTAGAGACCTGTAGAACTGGAATAGTTAGACCGATTTTCCTGGATGGTATGAAACAAAATGTATTTTGTTTTGTTTTTAAAGACAAACCATTCGCCAGCACCAGTTATACATTCGATTAACATATTGCTAGCGAGATTCTCAACATCTTGCTCGTTACAAGCACTGAAATTGTTGCATCATCGGCCGATAACACCGACATGTAATCTACGAGAAAATCAACAATGTCGTTATAATAATGAGAATAATGTCGGTCTAGAACGGAACCCTGCACTATCTTTATTGGTTGAAAGAGAGGATCGAATTTTGTATTTTGTATTTGAATTTAAACTTCGATTTCAACATAACTTGAACTCTGTCAGTGAGATACGCAATATCCAGTCAGCAGGCGCATTACCCCGGAAAACCCAAGAATTGGCTTTATTAGTAATAAACTGTGCTGAACAACAATCAAAAGCTTTTTTAAGTTTTTAACATCGCAAAGAATTCCTACCGGGCAAAGCCTAGCTTCTATATCACGAAGTATGTGGCGTGTATATCCAACAAGGCAGTTGATGTTGATTTTCCACGTCTAATGCCAGCTGTGATGTAGACAAAATATCAAATTTTTTTATTGAATTTTCAGCCGATTAAGCATAGGCGTTGAAAATGCTTCAAAAAAGCATGAATGAATGTGCTAATAGGCCTATATTAGTTGTTATTCTGATACTTTTTTGTGATTGGTTTTATTAATGTGGCCTTTATGAGATTTGGAAAAAGACCCTTATCATAAATTGATTATTATTAAGTGGTTACTGGAGTTACCAGTTCATGCTTGAATTGCTTCGTTAACGAACTACCAGACTGTACAATGTGTTCAATAGGGCATTGCATCAGTAGTTAATGGTCAAATTGACAGTCAATATTAAAAAAAGGAGAAATATTAGGAAAGACGTTGACGCACTTTACCTGGAACCAGTTATATTGCTATATCTAATGGTGAAGCTGACTATTACTATTCCACCCCTGACATGGATGATCCTGATGACAGCGATATATTTCCAACTATTTCCGGAATCCGAAAGCCAATACTATGTGTACATAATCTATGTATGCCACCGTAAATTAGGCCATCGTTGTATAGGCGCCTATATAGGCAGCGAATGGATTTTGGTACCGTACGAATGCGGTTGGCCCGAAGACCAAAGGGAATACATCATCCTGATGGCCGATAATCCCGAATTGGACTGCATCCACGGCCAATACAGGCAGCCGCAGTCGCTGTACTTGCCGGAAAGGCACCAACTCCTCCAGAACTATAGATTTGCTTTGATAGAAATTAAAGAGCCGTATATAATGGACAGCAGTGTGGGAACGATCAGTGTCGGCACGTCGGATAAACCTAAAGGTCCCTGTGTCATGCACGTTTATAGTTACCTTCCGAAAAGCGACGTATTTACTTTGCTATTGTTTAAAGTGAATATCGTCAATGTATCCGTTTGCGAAACGTTTTTTGCGAATAGCTCGAGTATGTACGACGGTAATATACTCTGCGGCAAAGCTGCCAAGATGGTTGCGCAAGTAGAAACGGTAGATTTAAGCGGTATGTCGCCATTCGTGTGCAATCAGGAGCTGTGGGGGTTTGTAGTGACGGCCAATAAAACGTACGTGGCCATCATAAGTATCGCTTCTCAGGCGAAATGGATAGCGGAAACGAAATCGAATTTTCAGCAACATTTTGACAGGAGTGGGAAATATGTAGCCAGCAATTCAAAACTGAATTATTTAATGTTATTTCTCATGCTATTTGGAGTAATTTGAAACTATCAATTATTTTCTCTAAATATATCGATAGCACTTAACATAAAATGAATGTAGCAAAATCCACAAATCTGAATTAGCCGATTTCCAATGCCTACATTCCATTTCAAATTTACAAATGCATGTAAGCAATGACAATATTGAAAGCATTTATTTGTTTTAGATTAATATTTGAAATTTATATTTATTTAATGGAAGGAAAATTTTAATGTCATTTCTTTATTTATAGGTAAGAGTTATGTAATGTTAAAAATGCAATTAATATATAAATAATTATAATCTTTTATTTATACACACAGGAAAACGATTACTTGAAACAAGTGATTATCACTCCAGTCAAGTAAACGGCACGTTTATATATACTGCAAGTAGTGATTACTTGACGAAGAATGTAAATTTTTGAATGTTTAAATAATATGCAGTTGATTCGAAACACTCACATACTCAAATGCTCGTACCGTTTGCTAGCAAGCCCCACTATTAGATCAGATAATTGAAATCACCAATAAGAATCAATTAACATACCTTTGCACATGTTCAATTCCCACCATTTCCGAATAACTAAATTTAAGTATTTAAAATACTTGGACGAAGAAATTTTCCTATTTGGTTTCAGTGATATTTCAAGAAATTAAAATATTTACACAAGAATGTTGATTACTGAAACCTATAATATTTTCTTGAATGAAGTAAATGTTTATTTGTGTTAAGTGAATATAGTCAAGAAAATATCGTAAAACCATTGGTCTACATAATTAATCCTTGCCTATCTGAAGGAGTTTTCCCTAAAGCTTTAAAAAGTAGTAAAACTATTCCAATTTACAAAAAAGGTAATAAATCTTTTGCAAATAATTATCGGCCAATTTCACTACCTTCTGTATTTGGAAAAATAATTGAGAAACTAATTAACGCACGACGAACTAACTACCTTTAAAAAGCACTTAATATCTGGATCTCATTTGGGGTTATTTCGGGAAAATCAACATAATCTGACGTCCACAATGCCCTAGATCAGATTTTACAATGAGCTGGATAGTAAACAATTGTAACTGGAATATTTTTCGATCTATCCAAGGCGTTTGATGTAATTGATCATTCGGTGTTTGTTACATAAACTGCACTGTTGAAAATATTACGGTTGTTCGGCGTTAGATTTTGCGCGTAGTCAAGTATTTTATTGTTGATTTTTTCCAAACTTTGCCAGGACGAGTTGACTACGCTGTGTATTAATAGAAGCAGGAAATTACTAGAATTTCGTGTGAATTCTTTGTTCAGATATTGAGGATTGCCTATTTTTCTAGAATTTTAGAAGCGTCAACCAATCAGATTTTTCCTCGGATAGACATATAGAACCCTCACCTATTCTAATACAGTATTGCTATATACGCACCACTCTTCATTGCACGTGTATCTGTTTTCGTGTTTGATCTCTCCGTATAACATATTCCAAACAACCACAAATGTGACTGACTTGCAAAGTGTAACCTCGTGTTATTCAAACGTTAATTCCAGGGGCATAAAAAATTCAACATCTTAAAGATGTATTGGGAACCATCTATTACGCAATTAGTTAGACTTTGCATCAATAGCATAAACATTCACTTATTTATCAATGGTTCTCAAAAATCATTTTAAAATTGTACGTTTAGTTGAAACCAAAACTTGTGAATGATGTTTTGCATATTTTAATTGAGAAAACGTTCTTTAAGAGAGAATCCTATATGCACTAAGAAATAGGAGTTGCATATTAAAGACGTTGTGTTTAAAATGGTGTTAAACACCCAATAGGTTCGCCTCATTTAGTTAAAACAGCTAGTAAATTTTGTCTAGTCTGAGACTTCAATAAAATGTGACTAGAATTTTTTATAAATTCCACGTGTCAGTTGTTGAAAATAAACCCCTAGCAATAGACTACTTGACTATCTTTGCTCGTCAAGTTTAAATTTCTATAGTTCTCGACAAAAAACCGACAAGAGTGTGACCTCTTCTGACTATTAAATTAGTTAAAAAAGTGTTAAATTTTTCAACAGTTTAATTCATTGGTATTCGTGGAATGCTTATAATTTATTTCATCGTATTTGTCGAAGGGAGCTGAAGTATCAATGAATTTGAGAAAGACAACATAGTGAAGTTTTGAGTCGTCTAATGTCAATATAACATGCGGAGTACACAAGGCTCCGTCTAGGGCACGTTGTTTTGATATACAATAAACGATTTGTTTTCTCATTTGTCATCTTATACATTGTCCCAATACGCCGATGATACAAGCTGTATCATATCTCACTCTACCCGCAACGGCGTATCTCTCTTAGACGATCTAGTCGCCTCTGAAATACTTAACTGGTGTAGGAATAACGGTTTTGTCTTGAATGGTGGAAAAACTAGTTTTATGAGATTCAGAACTGTTCTTGATAAAACTGAATCAATGGCTTTGCACATCGATGGGGAAGTGAAACCGGAATGTAGTGAAGTGGGATTTTTTAGGAATAACGGTGGATTCTACTTTACGGTTTGAGTCACACTATCATGAGTTGGAAGGTGGAATATCGTCAGCAATATATGCTATACGATCTTTAAAAAATCAAGTGGGCATACAATGCTTAAAATTATTTTATTTTGCATATGTGGAGACCCGTCTGAGGTATGGAATTGTTTTCTGGGGCAACTCACCTAATGCCAGGCGATTGTTTCTTTTGCAAAAGAAAATTATTAGATCTATGGTTGGGGCATCATTTTCTGAATCATGTCGTCCTTTATTCAAAGAATTAAATATTTTAACATTAACAGCGCTATACATTTATGAAATCATAATTGTTTACAAAACAAACGAATTAACCTTTACCAAAAATAGTGATATCTACAATAAAATGGAAAGACGTCAGGCGCATAATCGTAATATACCCCAACATAGAACAAAGTTGTTTGAGGCTAGTCCGAGATATAAGGCTATAGTACTGTACAATAAGTTACCAGTAAATTTAAAACCCGTTAACTTTATCTCAATTCAAAGTTAAACTTAAGTCATTTTTAAATAATCATTCATTTTACACTTTGGACGAGTAGTTAAATATGTAATTTTATATGTAAGATTTATTATTTTTTTATATTATGGATCATTTTAATTCTGTTTTCTTCTTATATTTATTAACAATTATGTAATTTTTTGACAATGTCTATGTTCCTAGGGACCACGGCAATAATCTCTTATTATTATTATTATTAAAATATTTTTGTTTGAATTAAGAAATCGTTTTTCTGTGTGTAGAGAAACTCAATTACGTTTTATTTCATAACACTATAAAACGACATTTTTTGGAATTTCTTTTAATAAAAATGGACAAGTTAAGATTTGAATTTACTGTAAACCCATCAGTAGATGAAAAATCAAATGTAATAGCTATAACTTCATTTGTACAGAAGATGGGCGAGTTTTTAGTATTCCGGAAGAATTATAAGCAACGAGTTTATACATAAAGCTGTGACAAATGCAATTGCTTATGGAAGAATAAAAAAATACATTAAAGAAAAGACACCGAACAAGAAATATTTGAATTGTTTTAACGGAGGAGTTATTAAAAACATACATAGATGACGGAGGAAATACGGTTTTTGCAGACTGTTTCTTAGAATAAATTATAGAAAGAAAAGCTGAAAATAACAGTAGTTTAGAAGACTTGACAAAGATTCTAGAAAAACCGGTTGAAAATAATCAACAAACCTCACGGAAAAGAAAATTAAAAGAATTATCATTGAGAAATTTGAAGGTAAGGGTAGTGTTAATCAATGGATAAATACTTTTGAAAAAGAATGTGAACGTTTTGAAATAATACAAGATGAAGAAAAGATTGAAGTCTTCAGGTTATTTTTGGAAATTCCATGTTTAGATTGGTACAGCTCTGAAAGCTACATTGAACTCAGAATGGGTAAAGTGGAGAGAGAATTTCTATGAAACCTATGCAATCAAAGTACATATCCTTTATTATTCAAATACAAAACTGGTTCACTACTAGATTATGCTATAAAAAAAGAAAAACGTTTACTAGAAATAAGAGACTCTACACTGTAAAAAAAGTTGCAGTAAAATTACATGTAAAATCGTTGGTAACAAAGTTGCCTACAATTTTACAGGTAATGCTTCATAAGGTAAAATTTCTACCATCTAGTAAGTTTCACATGCTGATGTGTTTTTCAAAGATTGTACTGTAAAATTCGTATGTAATATTTAATGAACTCTCTATTTACCAACAGCTGAAGTAATTTTCATATGTATTTTTATAAAGAGAACAACAAACTTACCTAATCTTCTTATAGCACCTATAGGTCATAACTGAATGCTCAACCAGGGATCAAGAATGAACACGCCTACGCGAACCTACGATTGTTTGTTGACGTACATGATATCATTGAGCCAATAATAAGTTCGACAAACGAAATTTTAAAGTGCACTAAATACCCCCAAAAAATGTCAATTTAAATTTTGAGAGTTAAATACAAAATTGTACATGTTTTTCCTGTTATTTCTTTTGAATTTTTGTACTTTGTAACATTACATGAAAAAGCTATAAATTTTACCGAAATTTCTTTTCCCTGTTAATATTCTAGAAAAAACCATTGTAACACAACATTTGCCATGAGTTATGTGTGGGTAAATTCACACGTTTATTACATGTAATATTCCTGATCTACCATGGCAAAATTACTGTAATTTTTTACAGTGTATTGATACAGACACTTTAATAGATCTTATCGCAGTAGGTTGCCCAGTTTTACATTAAATAGGACAGGCAAAGAAAGCTTTGGACTGAAGGTATTTTTAATGAAATTGGAAATTTCGAATACCTAATTAACAAGAAAAAAATTGGAAAGAAGAACAATACAAGCCCCGACACCAGAGAAACATTTGAGAAGCACAAACCATGCAAAATTTGTGATGGTAAAAATAAAGGTGTTCGTTATAACCTTGAGTACTCATGTTGCTTTAAAGCCAATGGAAAGGAAAAAGAAAAAAGAGAAATAAAGTTTGTCAATAATTCAGAATTAAAAATTGAGCTAAATAATAAAAATCCAAGAAACTAGTAGTACCACCATTCATCAAGATAAAATTAATATTAAACGATAAGTTGGAAATATTTGGAATTCATGATTCAAGCTCAAATGTTTCTTTAATTAATTCAAAATTGTTGAAACTAAAAATGAACAAAATGGATGACGTACAAGATAGGCATTTAAAAACGATTAATGGTGTGAAAAAATCAGAAGGAATGTTATTAGGAATTAATATTTATATAAGTAGTGAAAAAGTTATTTTTTTTTAGTTAATGCAATTATATTGATTAATTTAACATTATTGTTCTATTTAGTAAATATATAGTAATAAATAGTTGTAAAAACTGATATATGTATATTAAAAAGTATTAGTAGTTGTTCTTTATTACAAATTTATTATTTATTATTCTTTATTATTCATACGTTCCTCTCATCAAAAATATAAAGTGTAAAGTAAACTATTAATTTATATTGCAATTGATTATAAAACATATTTATACAACCACTGAAAGAAAAACAAAATAGGTTTGTTTGTTTGTCTGATCTAAGCAGATCCGAGGAATTTTACGCGTTTGTTTGTATTTTAGAGCATGATTTGTGCGTGTTTGTTTGTTTAGAGTAAGCAAATCCAGATCACAAAGAGGTTGCTCTCCCTGCTCGCGGTCCGATGTCCGAGCAATTACGAGCAATTTGTGCAACATAACCTACTCGCACTAACACCGTGTTGTAAAATGTAGTTTTGTAAATGTAATCTGATTTATAACTGCATCAAATATGCACGAAATAGATAATATAACGATACCAATGTGATTGATGTAAAGAACGATCATTATATTTTAAAAACTTCACTTGGTAGGTACATAAATACTAGTATATGATGCATTTTTATTGTAGTCTAGTTCATTAATATGAAAAATTACTTTTACTTTTCCTATTCATAATAGCTGTGACAATCTGACAATAGTAAATAATAAAATTAAGGTTATATTGCAATCGAGCGCGTTTGTTTGTACCATCTTTAAATCCAACTCTGAGACGTTCTCTAGTTACTCTGATGACGTCAGTAGGTACTGCTCCAAGCAGACAAACAAACAAAGCTAATATCACAATACTTATGCACTTGAAGCAGTATCCATAGTAATATAGAAATATATTAAAAGTTCCATACAAATTCAAATTAGTGCCGCCAAATAGATCTACAAGTATTAAACGAAATCCAACCACGTTGCCCTGTTCCGCGCATGCGTATTACATTCCCGCGAACAGCTGGAAATAGGAGCCGTAAGCAGCAGTTTTACCAAAAAAAAATATCATGATTCATTAAAATAACCTCGAAAAGCTTTCATGGGACTATGACTGTATAACCGTCAATTTTTGTATTAAAACTGTTACTTGAAACTTTTTTTCATAAAGCTGACTGCTTCCAAACTTTGAGAGAGGCCACGATAAATGAACCATATTTAACATATACCCGTCAAATAAACTAAAAATTCCGTCAATTAAACCCACAATTTTATCGATATCGTTGGAGTATACATCATTGCTATATGTTAAATATTAAATATGAAGTACTCGCCTATATTTACATGTATGCATCTCCCTTCTTGTCCTGCCGTTTTGAGGAATAAAAGCACGAAACCAATGATTTCTTGCACTGTTTTATTGTTTAATTGTTACGTACACAAACTTAAAAATCCCGCGATAAACACTCACGCACTGAAGCTACTTCTTAGGGTTGATTGTAATCATTGTTGTACGATGTGAAATAATACACGACATAAACTAACACGTCACGCGTAATTTACTAACGGAAAATTGACCGCAAATCATCACTCACAAATACATAGCCAACTTAATGTTAAATATCATCCCCAAGTTTTTGCGGTGGGGGGAAGCGCATTCAAGGCCGACGATATTATTTGATATGCAACCACTACTACGCTTTAATATATTTCCCAGCTTAGATAACTTGATGGACCGTTCAAGGTTCAAGGTAATGTTTCTTGCGCCGTTATTGGAACTTTATTTCGTTGGCAAATTGAAATTCCATTTCCACCTACATTTAAAAGTGCTATATGGTAAATCAGGATACAGTTACGTGACGTTGGATTTTGAAAACGAAGTGTTTTGCTGTTGGCTAACGGAAGTAACATCCACTTTTTCATGACATGAGTTTTCAATTTTCATGAAAAATAAAATTTAATATGAACTACATATGATTCCATTGCACGATACTATTTTAGTTAATTCGTTATTTGATAAATATTTAAATTCTAATTAATAAGTAGATTTAATACAGTTCATGTGCTAATGTACCTGCGTATCCATATTTTAATGATATATGAAATAAAATATCGTATTCCGTATTTTCATTATCAATAATGATTAGGAAGACCTTTAAAATAATAAATATTTTACCTATTTATCAATAACCAAACTTTTGGTGCTTGTTACATAAAAAATATATAACTTTAAATATTTTTATTTTCTAAACTATTTATTTCGCTTATTAATATATGTTAAAGCATATGTTATGAAAAAAGTGCTTGGTGCTTTAACAATTGTATAAAAAGACGAAATATTAAAGAGAAAATAACCGTTAGCACAAAACACAGTACAGTTTCGCATTTCATAACACTATAATGAGTATATTAAATATTTAATATCATTTTATTTAGAAGGTGTATATTTTTATGAGAACTAATTGGCAAAATACAAATCCATATGTTTTAAATTAAATATCAAACAAGAAATTTGTTTTATTTCTGGTATTTATTTTTTTGATACTGTAATCGCTCTTTTATCCTCAAAAAACAATCTACGTCAGTGGTTCTCAAACTGTGGTACGCGTACCCCTCGGGGGTACGCGGCCGGCCAACAATAAAATAAAACAACCCGGGACACGTATGGACACGTTGACGTGCGCGCGCCACTAAGGGCTTAGTCATCAGAGTGGGGCTGTGTGGCCGGCCAATCACCCGTGTCACTGCACTGCAGTGGCATTGCCTGTTATTACAAGCTCGCTCTCAGTATTGTGTTATTTTTGTGGTGTGTTGTGTTATTCTGCGGACACTCAATCCTGCTGAAACACGTTTACGGACATCTGTTTGAAAACCGAGTCAGGTACCACGTAAGTGAATTTTACAATAAAAATTAACAATGGATAAATGGCTCCTAAAGAAAAGGCCTCATGAAGATCTGCATCAAAATTCTGGGCCATCAACTTCACAAAATGAAAGTAGACCTGAACGTCTTGTTACTAATGAGCAGCTCAAGGAAAAAATAAAAAAACCCGAAAACTGGCAAATGAATATAAAAGTAAAAGAGAAAATATGACGAGTTGTACTTAAAATTAGGTTTTACTTGGACTGGAAGCTCAGACGAGCCTAATCCACAATGCGTTGTTTGTTCAGAAATTTTATCAAACACTTCTATGAAACCTTCTCTTTTAAAACGCCATTTTGAAGCAAACATGAGAACTTAGTCAAAAGGAGTTACGGTACTTTGAACGTCTTTTGAAGATTTGAAAAGTAGGAAAAACACGATAAAACACTTTTCTGGTGCAGAACAAAATGAAAGTGCTCTAAAAGCTTCTTACAAAGTTAGTCATTTAATTGCAAAGTCTGGTAAAAACCATACTATTGGCGAAAACCTAATCCTCCCTGCCGTAGCAGAAATTGTTTCTGTATGTTTGGAGAGAACGAGGCAAAAAGAATTACAGCAATTCCATTATCAAATGATACAGTTTCAAGGAGAATTAGTGATATGGCGTATGACACAAAAGAACAACTTGTTGGAGCAATTCCAGCTAGTCCTTGCTTTGGTATACAACTCGATGAAACCACGGATGCCGCTGGCCTAGCCCAACTGATCGTTTTTGTACGTGGCATTTTTCAAGATGAAATATTTGAAGATATTTTATTTTGTAAAACACTTAAAACATCGACAAAAGATGAAGATATTTTCAATTTGTTAGATTCTTTTTTTTTCCGAAAACCAGCTCGAGTGGAAAAACTGTGTGTCAGTGTGTATGGATGGTGCTAAGGCTATGAGCGGTCACATCACAGGGCTGGTAGGCCATATTAAAACGGTTTCAACTGAGTGTCAGTTCACTCATTTGTCCTTCACAGAGAGGCTTTGGTGGCTAAGCACCTCCCTGATGAACTTAAAGATGTCCTTGATCAGAGTGTGAAAATTGTGAACTTCATAAAAACTAGCCCCCTAAAATCTCGTTACTTTAAAATTCTATGCCAGGATATGGGAAGCCTCCATGAGAACTTATTGCTACATACTGAGGTACGATGGCTTTCTCGGGGAAATGTTTTGTCCCGTGTATTTGAACTCCACAAAGAATTACATAATTTTTTTACCGTACACAAATCCCATCTGTCTTCTGTACTTACTGATTTTGATTGGCTTTTGAAGTTGGTTTATTTAAGTGATATTTTTGGAAAACTCAACATCTGGAATTTATCCATGCAAGGCAGTGTTTCTGATATTTTTAATATAGAAAAGAAAACTGATGCAATGGTAGAAAAGATCATTCTCTGGGAAAAACAAATAGAAAATAACAACTGCGAGCCGTTTGAAAGATTACTTACATTTTTGCAAGATAATGAGAAAAACATATCTGATTTCACTGAACTCAAGACTCAAATGGGCCAGCATTTGAATGCATTGAAGATCCGCATAAGAGAGTACTTTCCACCTTTGGAGAAACAGTATAACTGGATACGTGACCCCTTTAATGCTGATGCTATGGACACTAACCTGACTATCTTTCAAAAGGAACACCTCATTGAAGTATCATGTGATCCCACGTTGAAAAACAAATATTTGACTGCTGGTACTACATTGTTAGATTTCTGGATCGGTATTGGGAAGGAATACAAAGAACTGTCAAGCACTGCTGTTAAATTTCTTGTTGGGTTTTCCACCACTTATTTATGTGAAAGGGTTTCTCAAGTTTTAACCTATCTTAAAAATAAATCTAGAAACAAATTAAATGTTGAAGATGATTTAAGATTGTATTTAACCAAGTTAAAACCCAATTTTGATAAACTGTGCAAAGAGAAACAAGCTCACCCTTCGCACTAATCTCTTTGAAAGTAAGCGCTTTTTGTTCTTTAAATTTTGTGTGTGTTTGTTTTTAATGTAATAAAAATGTTTGTAAATAATATCTCTTTGTTTTTATTTAAACATGATGCGTAATTCAGTTTCAAAGGTTAACACTATACTTCTATGCTACATAGAAGGCTTTAAGATTTGTTTCATATTTTAATTATAGTTTACTTAGTACCGGTAACTGAGAAGGGGTACCTAAAATGTTTTGTGGGTACAGTGTCTAAATAAGTTTGAGAACCACTGATCTACGTATTCATTTCGAACAGTAAGATGCCTCACAACTTTATTTAAATTTTATTGGCTAAGATATATTTATAGGCAGAAAGGGTTAGTACTAAATGAAATAAATTTGTAAAATATTAGTTTACAACCAAATATATTTATTTATTTATTTAATAAGTTTGAACAGAATATGTACAGAAACAAAAATTTAAATACATTATTAAAACATAACAAAAAAAAATATAATGACTAATAATACATAATAGAAATTCAGTCTTCATCCCTCGTCTTCACCTTGGGAACTCCCGTCTCAGGTTAGTGGTATTGAGGACCTCTTCGGTTACATTATCTGTAATTATTTATTTTAAGGTTTTTTCTCTTAGTGGCTGTTTGATTTTTATTGTTAACCGTTTATATGGGTATTTTCTTATTTCTTTTGGAATTTTATTATATATATTTATTGTGGATGTTGTTAAAGATTGTGCGTATGTTTAATGTGCCTACTTTTCGGTTCTTCTATGTAATATTCTTCTAGTTTTGTATTTGTGTATATCTCTGTTTGTCACTAATTGTATTCTTAATTTAATTGCGTTGTTTTCTATTTTGTGAAAAGTAAGTATTTTACTGAGGTCTATTAACTGGAGTATGTTTAGCTCTTGTGTTTCTTCGTATACCTCTGATGTCGGCATTTTTGTATAGCGTATATATATATTTTTTTTTAATTTTATTTTGTAGTTGTAGTTGAACTATATTCTTTTTTGTTGTTCCCCCACAATATGGACAATACAAGGGACATTCTGATTATATATATGCATCTGTTATTTGATTAGAATACAAAATGTTTTTTTTTAACATTGCTTACATTGTGTCGCTTGATCAAAAATTAAATCCGTTACGAGAATGCATTACATAGCCGTCGACTATACAACGCGCAAGCGTTTGAGGTACGCAGTTTGAATACAAGTGCGGCATCTACACTGATGGCTTCAACGCATAAATGTAAATGGTGTGTTTTTCATTTTGTCTTGCAAATAAAGATTGAGGTAAGTTCATTTTACATTAATTATGTATTGAGATTAATCATCTCAATACATAATTAATGTAAAATGTGTTTTTCATTTTGTCTTGCAAATAAAGATTGAGGTAAGTTCATACCTATAGGTGTAAATTTGCCCCAAAAATAGGAGGTAGCCCAGTTGCCATCTATTTTTGGGGTAATTTTACCACATTCATTTTTAGGGTGTATGCTGCGTATTATGACTAGAATATAGGATACATGCATCGTCTGCATATGCGTTTAAGCTTCCATTAAATGTTTGTTCCAAAAGATCATTCATATATAGGATGTATAAGATTGGGGGGAGATTTCCACCTGGTGGTATTCCGAAATCAGCATACAAAGGTTCACTTGCGATGCTATTTGCTCTTGCCGTTTGTTTTCTGTTGTAAATATATGTCTTCATCATATCATTTCTCTATTAATTTTTCATTGGATATCGTATCGAAAGCCTTTTTCATATCTATAAAAACCACTGCAACTGTTTTCTTTTGATCGAGTTCGTTTTTAATAGCATTAGTCAAGTCATATGCTGCTGACATCGTACTGGATCTTGGCTGGAATGCATATTGACCATAATTTATTATGTTGTGTGTTTGTATATGCTCCATTATTTGTTTTTGTATAATCTTTTCCAAAATGTTGTTCATTGTCGATAATAGAGAAATGGGTCTATAATTTTGCGGATCCTGCGTATTGCCTTTCTTATGAATAGGTACTGTTATGCTAGTCTTGAGATAGTCTGTGTATAATCCTTGCTGTTTTATTTATTAGTATAGTTAAAATGGGTGCTGTTTGGTTGCGTTTTGTTTGATTATATTGTTTGTGATTTTATCAAAGCCAGGAGCTTTGTTGTTTTTTAGTGTTTTTATTGTTTTTAATATCTCTTCTTCAGTTGTGTCATTGAATGTAAAGGGGGGAATTTGTTTTTTTTTTTTTAAAGGTGGTTTGTGGTTTGACTTCTGTTATAGCTTTCTATTTGTTTTCGGGCTTTATATATAATTATATACCTATGGTATATGGTCCAGTGTTGGGCAAGATAGGAGAAGTGAATAAATTTCTACAGCGACTAGATACACTCGTGTTTATTCGCGTCATGAGTGGTGAGCAGTGTTAACTAGTGATTTACTGAGAACCGACAACACACGAGTATGGCTAGTCGTTGTAGAAATTTATTCACTTCCCCTAACTTGCCCAACACTAGTATATACTTATGGTACGAAAATTCTAGTTTAATGCATATCAAGATATAAGAATATCCCTCTTTAATGTCTATATGCGACAAAGTGTTAATGGATTTATGGCTTAATAAAACGCAAATTTTCTTAGTTTAACGACGTTGTAACATCTTTTTTAAGTTTTATGTAATAAGTGAATATTGATTATATAATAGTATGGATGACTTCCATTTTATTTTACACAACATTTTGTTGTTTGTCAATTACAAAAACTTGTTAAAATGTGTATACAACGTTAGCACAATTAACAAGTTACGAACAAACATATACATAAATATACACATGTAAGTATATTCAATATACTTATATGTCTGTATTTATTATATAAAACTTCGAAAAGACATTAAAAAATGTTGAAACGTCGTTAAACTAAGAAAATTGCCTTTCATTAAGCTATAAATCTACACTAACACTTTGTCGCATAATAGAATATATTGGCTAACTAATAATCTCAAGAAATTTAATGTCTATAATGGTTTTATGGCACCTCATGTGTTAATGTTTATCTGACCCCTCGTTTAAAGGGTTTACCTGCTAGGTTGTGAATTCAGAGGCCGTATTGACTGTGAATTACGGCATTATACCTAAGATAATAGTAAAATAGGTTTAAGTTAAGTCGTCTATTGTAATCACAAAGAAATCTTCAATATTCGGCTCTAATGGCAACTTCTTCCGCATTTTTTGTCCAAATTTATATACCACGTTATGCTACCCATACCGTCAGCTTCTTCACAATAAGTAGCTCAGATACTATCAAGAAACTATCAGATCTACGGACTGTTTGTCAAATTGTAATAGATATTTGAGTTATCCTAACTAAATGAAAATTATTGCTAAATTGACACATAAGACGTATTAAGACAGGCATAAATTATTTAAATTCAATAATTAAACAAAAACATTTTATTTATAATTTACACTTTTTACATTTTATACATATTTATATACAGGGTCGCTAAAAAGTATGGATACAGTTAAATATTATGAAAACTATTAAACAAAACTTGTTGAAATTTGGTACATGGTTAAAAGTATTTAAATTCTATCGTCTAAGATGTTCTTCAAATTTCCATCTTCATTTGTTCTGGGGATACAGGGCTATCTTGATTTTTTTTAAATGGCACGAAGGGTCAAATTTAATATTTTTGAAAAGATATTTTTTTTCTGCGTTCTGTGATGTAACATCCATATCTTATTTTAATCGAAACTTTAAAAAAAAATTTCGAACTAGTAAAATTTTGAAAAATTTTGTTAGCCTCGGAAATGTTGTCTTTATCTATCGTTGCTTCTTTGCTGCGTGAAGTTTGACCAAAAAATAAATAATAATAGTTAATAATAATTGTAAAAATGACACATTTAACTGAAACAGAACAGATTTTAATAAAAAGAAGCTCAAACAAGAAATTACATAATTTTTATGTTACAAAAGATATTCGAAATGATTTCCATTTACCTCCTGGCAATAATGAACACGTTGAGCAAAATTTTGCAAAGAATCAATCAAAATATTTGGAGAAATACTGGCAATTTCGTTTCTTATACGTTCTTCTATAGGTCTTCGATTTGTAATGGTCTGTTGACATACACTCGATTTTTTACACGATCCCACAGGAAAAAATCAAGTGGGGTCACATCAGGAGACCTAGCTGGCCATTCAATAGCCCCCTTTCGCCCTATACATCTACCGGGAAATGTTTCATCCAAATATTCGCGCACTTGACGACCAAAATGCGGCGGTGCTCCGTCTTGTTGAAACCATATGGTTTCTGTTGGTATACAATTTCGATTGCCGTGGTTTGGAAATATTTCCCTAAGTCGTGGAACAATATGTTGTTGTAAAAGTTGCAAATATCTTTCAGACGTTAAATTGCCGTTAATGAAAAAAGGACCTACGATATTCCGATCAATAATGCCACACCAAACATTAATTTTCTGTCGATGCTGCGTATGAACCTGCTCCATCCAATGCGGATTTCTGTCAGACCAATATCGACAGTTATGGCGGTTAACATAACCATTTAGACAAAAAGTTGACTCATCAGAGAAGAGGACTCGATTAAGAAAGTTACCATCCTGATGTATTCTGTGCATCATAGTTTCGCAAAATTCGGTTCTGCGGTCAAAATCGTCGTCACTTAATTCTTGTAGCAAATGAATTTTATAAGGATGATATTTTTCGCGTTTCATTATTTTTTGTATGGATCCTCTATTCATGTTGTAGTTCAACCCCAACTGTTGTACTGAATTTTTTGGATTTTTTACCACATCCAACACAACATTCAAAGAATTTTCTTCGTTGGTAATAATTCGAGGTCGCCCAGGTCTTGCACGGTCTTTAACGCTACCAGTTTCTTGAAATCTTTGTAAGGTTTTTGAAACCGTCGTCCTGGAGATCGGTTCCCGGTTTGGATGAATTTCATTAAAAAGAGTCACTACTTGAGCACAACTTCGTTTTCTGTCGCCATAACCAACCATCGTGATAATTTCTATACGCTCAGTTTCGCTTAAATGTACCATTGTTAAACAAATTATTGCACACAAGTTTAATTTTTGGCGAATATGCAAGTGACACATCGTCAATAACAGCATTTTCAGAGCTAACTTAGTTTTATTTTTCCAGAATTAAATTTTTGAATTTAATTTTTTTTTTGCCTTTTAATAAAAATAAAGGTGGGCATGTGTTACATAACTGAATTCAGAAAAAATGCTCTTTTTAAAAATATCAATTTGACCACCGTGCTATTTAAAAAAATCAAGTTAGCCTTGTATTTTCAAAATAAATGATGGTAGAAAATTGAAAGAAATCTCAGATGATAGAATTTAAACACTTCTAACTGTATGCCAAATTTGAACGAGCTCTGCTAAACCGTTCTGAAAATATTTAACTGTATCGGGGAGCTCGGGGTAAATGACGAACGGGGTAAGATGGCGGAATGCTTTAATTTCAATATTAAAGAAATTGAACGAAATTGGATAATAGCACCATCTTGTGCATTATATCTAAAACTAAAATTCGTTAGCAGTGTCACATTTTAAAAAACAGGTGCGTCGCTCAGCTATAAAATTTGTTTCGCAACATTACAGTATAATTTTATGGTGCACGTGTTAACTGTTTTTTGTATTATTATCAGGTAATTAATTATTTCATTTTATTGTATGAGTTTGTGTAGCAATGACAATGATTTACCATAATAGTTTGATTCTAAAGTCATTCGAAATTACACGTAACCTCCATTAAACAATTTCGTGCATCTTGGGGCAAGATGACGGGGTTAAGATGACGAAGTGTCATCTTACCCCTTATGTAATATTTAGAATTTACCTGTAGGTACCTACCTACGATTTATTTGAGTGTAGGTACCTACAGTCTTAAACAGTAAGACAATTATTTTTTTTAGTTTAGATTGTGCAGAATGCCGAGAAAATATCAGCGTAAGACGAAACGTAGGCAGTGGTCCGAAATAGCGTTAATGTCAGCAATGCATGATGTCGAAGAAGGTGACCACAGCTGTAATTCTGCAGCGTTGGCATATGGAATCCCAGAACCGACGCTCAGACGATATATAAAAAAAACAAATCAGAACATCAGGTTGCCCGTGCATGCAGGAAGGTTTCGTACCACCTTCGACGCGAACCAGACTAAAGAGTTTGCGAACTATATAACAGAATTTAATGATCGTGGTCTTGGCCTACCTGCAATTGAAGTCAGAAAACTTGCCTACGAGTATGCCGAGCTAAAGAACATTGAACATAGGTTCAACCGAAGAACTAAGATGGCTGGGACTGATTGGTTCACTGCAGCTAATCATCTTAGTCTTAGATCTCCAGAGGCAACATCAATAGGTCGGTTAATGGGCTTTAACAAAGTGGCCGTTGCTAAGTTTTTCGAAATTCTGAAAAATGTTCGATTACAATACGACTTCACTGCAGATCGCATATATAATGCTGATGAATCTGGCCTATCGACTGTTCCCACAAAGTTGCCGAAAGTATTATCGCCTACGGAAAATCGAAGGGTCGCAAAAATTGTATCAGCTGAAAGAGGACGAAACACCACAGTTGTTTGTGCAATAAATGCAGTTGGCTCTTATGTTCCTCCATGTTTCATTTTCGCTCGTCAAAGAATGAAACCGGAACTCCTCCATGGATGCCCTCCTAGTTCTTATGGTATTGCACAACCCACCGGATGGATGACCGCCGACAGTTTTGTAAAATACCTTACACACTTTGCTCAACATGCCAAACCCTCAGTAGAATCTCCAGTATTATTACTAGTAGATAATCATAGTTCACACATAACACTAGACGCCATAGAATTTTGCAGAGCCAACGGTATAGTTATGGTTGGGTTCCCACCCCATACGACTCATCGACTACAGCCCCTCGATGTTTCTTGTTTTGGTCCCATGCAAACTTATTATAATCAGATGTGTGATTCTTATTTAGTAAACCATCCTGGATGTGCTATTTCAGACAAGAATTTGGGCCCATTGTTTGGAAAAGCTTACGGTAAAGCTGCGACTGTCAGTAACGCTGTAAAGGGATTTAAAGCCTGCGGAATAGAACCGTACAATCCCTTAATTTTTGAGGACAGTGATTATGCCCCTGCTATTACAAGTGAACGAATTTATGAAAACGAACAAATAGATGAAAACACAATCGATCAAACTGCAGCAAATGACAAAAATGACAGCAATAAACTTGAATATTCCTCAGACGATGACGTGCCTTTGGTTAAAATTGCGACAAGAAATCCTAAGCCTTCTACGAATAAACAAAATGATGTGAGAATACTACTACATCCTAATGCAAAACGGAATATCTTTGGCGCTGATTTACAAGCAGGTCCTAGTTGCTCACATCAGTCCGGTAATGATGTCACCTTTTTAGATATTAGACCATTACCTACAAGTGGACGATCTACACAAACCACCAAACGTAAGAAAATTACCTCGTCGATAATTCCAGCAGTCCTGTTAAAGAGAGTTAGAAGAGAAACAACGCAAGGCTCACGAAAAAGAAGAACAAAAGATATTAAGGTTGAAAAAAAACAACGAAAAACTGTTCAGACATATCCAGGTAAGAAAGAGAATCATATTCTTTGTCCAGCATGCGACGAACTGTATCAGGAACCTCTCACGGAGGACTGGATTCAATGTTCAGATTGTCTAACATGGTGGCATGAAAACTGCAGCAGTTATGAAGGTCGTGGTCAGTTTGTGTGTGATTTATGTGAGTAGTCATCTTACCCCAATATGTTAGTCATCTTACCAGCGGTTGGGGTAAGATGACTAAATTGCAGAGAGTCAAGTTTTTATTTTTTTTTCGAAAACTTTCTGCTTTTTAATTAATATAGATGATTTCGAAGATAATATAATATTCTATTCACATATGTAATATTACGTTTACAATAAATTTCTTTCAGTTCGAATTTAATGTTTTTCCTTACTATCGTCATCTTACCCCGATCTCCCCTCCATACTTTTTAGCGACCCTGTAATTGAAAAAGCTTTGAAATAAAGCGAAACGTTGTGGTAATCATTCATGTTTTCACTATTTATGACCTAAAGCCAAGAGAAGAAATGAAGCTTTAAAATTACGCAATTCTAGCCTATCCCTGTTTTATTTATACAATTCTATCAGCGCTTTCGTACTATCGATGTCCCATTCCATATATTCTCTTTTTCTTATTGACCCTTCAGTACGTCCCTGCGTCCGCTCGCGCCAATTCGCCTCTGCGAACGCAAAAAGCCGAATAAGCGGCGACCACTTGTTGCCGTGAGTGTACAACGTGCTCCGCGTGGCGGCGATGGTGGGGGAACCGCGGCTCGGCCACATGTCCGATCTAGGAACAGCGCGGGTCATTAGACGAAAGCGGGGCGATGTTACCAACTTTACTTCGCTCTTTTGACGGATAGTTTCCTAGTGTTTGTTGTTGCAACGGGCGCGTATGGAGGTTTGCCCGCTTGCTGTCTCGTCCGCGTCCGTGGAAAAAATGTGACGTCTACCGAAAGACAGATTAGCGGGAAAACGATGAAAAATCACGTGTGCCGACACTATAATATTACAATGACGGAACGGCAGTAAAACATCAACTAATTACGTAAAATCGACACCGCGGCGTCTATCGCTATAGTTTCGGGCTCGATGGTAATAAATTGATACTCTCTCGCGACGATATCCAAGTGTACACACGGAGGGATTACACGCACGCACACATACGCACAACTGATGCGGGAATTGTGACTGTGAGTGAATAAGAGACTAATTTAGGAATTGTGGCTTTTGTCTGTCGGTATTCGGTGTGTCTCTTTAAAAGTGGCCAACGGTGGCTCCTCTTTCACGATCCGATCCGAATGCAAAGACGCTCGCATACATGAATAAAAACCTGTTACAAGTGCGCGGTGTTCTCTGTTTTTGTTTTCCTGTTTTGTTTTATTATTTACCTCGTGTCTGTTTTGTTCGCCTGTTTGTGTGCTCGTTGGAATTTGACTTGCGTGATCCGGCACGGTAAGTACTCGTGTTTTTACTCTACTTTTATCAGTGGGATAAATATAAATATAGAAAGAGAGAGTAGACAAAGAGACGGATAAGACGGCTCTTATCAATCTTAGAACTTGACGAATTCAGCCGCACGTTTTGGCAATATAAAAATGTTTTTGCCGCCGAGAAGATCGTATCTGTGAAACGTGTGACCTTCCTGTTTACATTTTATGCGAATTTAATATAATGTGAGGTTTGTTTGTTTTGTTGCTGGGTGAAGCTTCGGGTTGTGAAATACCCCTTGACACTTCTAGGCATTGACATTGTGCTCTCACCACGCATTCGATAGAGATCTTTTACATACCAAACACCACATTGCCACGGGATTTACAATTTACAATACTACTTCCATGTGGAATTCAACTATCAGTACGGTTAGATTGCCAGGTTAGAAATGCATGTGCGTAAACACTAAATATCACACATAAAGACAAAATATCAGATCACTTCATGTATTAATTCGAAGCAATTGTCTAGCAATTTGAAGACTCCCATTTTCAACCGAAGATCGAATGAATGAAGAAAGCATCTAACTACTTGACTCTACATGCACAGAATATACATACAACTGCTTTTCTACATCTGATTTGTGCCGGCGAAAAGCACGCAAACTACCAAAGATAGAAAATTAAGGTTTTCTGAAGGGGTGTCCTGCCGAACTTACTTCTTACTTCTAATAGGAAATTAATTTTCATGGCCGATTATGATCCATCCAACTTCATTAACTTTCATTATATAGGATCTTAATACCAGCTTTCTTATTTTAAATATAACGATCGGATTTTTATTGATCCAACGAATTTATCCGCATTATTTGTAATCAATTCTTATCGAGGTCTCCTATCCCTGAACTATTTTTTATTTTAGTTTTTTGAGATATTCGCAATTTTGTTGAATTATTGACGTTTAGAGTGTAAACGTCAAAAATTCGAATAAAGTTAAATATTTCATAGAGTATTAGATATTTAGTTATTCTATTAATGTCGAAGGAAATGCAAGGATGTATCCTAGATAACAATTTAAGGTTTACACAAGCTCTTTTTAATGTTGTCACGACAAACGAAAAAGCTTGTCGGTAAGCTTGTCATTGACAAGGGTGTTACTTGGTTGCTTGTTGCAAGGTTCTATCAATGTTCCTAGTTGACACATGACAAGGTTTTCATAAGTTCGTTTGTAAAAGCATATGACAAGGTTAGAATGACAATGTTGAACCCAGCTTTAAAGAAAGCTGGTACAAACCTCGATAAAAGCTTACTACAATCAAAACAAAATAGGAATTGGGTATTAATTTCTTGTTTTTTTGGTTTTTAGGTCATGAAAGTATGGAAATGTACATTAACAACCACGTTTCTGTGTAATTCAACAGCTTTTTCAGATATACATTATAAAAAATATAAATCGTAAATGTTAAATTGTAAATATTTTTTTTGTTTAGTAAATGACAAAATCATAATTGTTTTGTTTGTTATGAATTTTGAGTATATCGTTATGTTTTATTTAAAGATTGCGTTTCAATATAGTATATTTTGATTATTTTTTTTTAGTAGAATATGAAAAATTTAATTTTCTAATCAAATAGATCTTTAAAATATTGTATTTAGCTCTAAAATTAAATTAAGGTAAATTCAGGTAAGTGTGTAACCGGGGCAAGTGTGTAGATTGGCTACATTTATTTTTAAAATTAAATAGGATGTCTGTGTTATATTACTAATGTACTAAATTTCATACTATTTTTACAAATAAAAATTCACATCTCCTAACGTGTAATAACTAGAGTTGGGCAATTGTCCGGCGGAGCAGATACGTATTGCGACGCGGGTCTCAAATAATGTAATATAAATAAAGCAGATCAATCGTATTATTGAAATTTAGTATGTATTTATAAAACATGTCATATTAATAGAGTTGTGCAAATTTTTCTTGGGGACAAAATCCGACAAAGCGGATAAACAAACAGGCCACCTTGCGATGCATTCGCATTTTATATCACTACGTATTTAGATAAAATAAAAATGTTTACGTTTATAAGAACTAAAGGGTATTGTTTTACTGACTTGCAATCTCACGTTCATCTGCTTTATGGAGTACATGAGTTGAGCGCACGTTTTGAATAAGTACCTGCCGCGCCGGAAAATTTGCCCAACTCTAGTAATAACTTAGATATCTTGTAAATTTATCACACCTTATTAAAAGGCATCCGTATAGTATTTACACTCTTGGCGAACTAAAGGATAATGCTATATATATAAAATGCGTAACGATTACAACTTGCCCCATTTGCTGGGTAAGTGTGTAGTATTGACAGTGTTTTAAAAATTCTTTTTTTTCTAGTAACCGTTGATAATTATAAAAGGCGTATCTATTGAAGCTTACAAACTGAGCATATATTAACGTACTTCTATGTGTAAATTTATCAAAATGTCTTATTATGTGAACAGTGTTACATTTCTTCCCATATGCAATGTTTACTAACATTACCTGACTTTACCTTAATAGTTTTGTGTGTGAATATTATAGGTCGTTTTATTTTCACTGCGTTTTTATGTTTACCAAATTTGAATAT
>RXPK01004580.1:0-43182 GCA_004143645.1 Protaetia brevitarsis | reverse complement strand
CTTACGTTCCTTATGTAGGAACTTCTTACAATGTTGTAAGAAATTTTGTATCTACCTCATTAAATCCATCGGTGATTAACCATTCTATTACGGCACATGTTTCAAACGATCATTTTCACATTATATCTTGCTATGATCACTTATTTAAATCTTTTAAAAATCGTAGTAGATATATTTTCAAAAATTTCCTAGCCACTATTTATTGATTAATTTTAGTAATCTGTCTATAGTGTCCTGGTTACAATTTCGATTGTATTTTCTGAATCTATGATTAAGTCTTATTTATGTACAGCTACTTAAACTAATTGAATAGCGGTTTGGAGTTTAATATTTATCATTAAATGGAGATATTACAATCATTTTAAACGTCGTCTATATTACTTTTCCATTAATTTTTGTAAATTTCAATCAAAACTTTTGAATTGTAAAATTGAAATTAGCTAATACAGGGTCCAAATGAGGTTGATATTAAAATACATTTGAACTATAAATACATCTGAAAATGTAGGTAGATCTGTGTTATGATATCTGCAAATTTGATTTACGTATTTTAACTCGCAATCACCCTTTCCAAAGAAATTAATTTAGAAAATCAAAATTTCAGAAATTAACGAATTTATGGGTAAGGCATGTCATCTTATCTTATTTTCCTGAGGTTTACTGGCACTTTTAGAAACCCAATGATAGTGGAGGTTATTAGTAGAAGTTGTATTTCTAGTAAATTTGTAGTGTTGTAAGTTGGTGCCATTGCATACAATAATAAGTTGGTAACAATAGTATATACATATCGTAAGCAAGTAGCAAGCAGAGATAACACGGAAAAAAATCTCTTGAAAAAATATACAACAATATTGTAGAGAAAATATTGTGGCAGTAATTAGCATAATTATGTAACCTAGTCACAGATTTTTGTTAATTATTACATGTTGTTTTCGCAAATAATACTTTAAAATTGTGGTTAAACTTTTGTTGTATAAATTCATACAACTGTGACATTTTTTTCAACAATGTTTGTGTCGAGACGTACATGACAAGATTGTGACAATTTTTGACACAAAACTTCCTATTTTTTGGATATTTTTGTTTCTAAATAAGTGGTCTAATTCAAATACACCAATGACGAATTAGAATAGTAAAAGCTAACAATGAGATACTGCAGTCGTCAGAGGGCGTTATTCGAGTGTAGCGCCATCAAAATTTTAACGGATAGTCAGTTCATATCATAGTTTACACGACCATTTGAGCATCTTGAGCTGCTGACGTGGTTTGTGCACCTATTAGATATATCTAATTTCGGAGCGATGGAGGAGTTTGTTGTAATTAGAGTGCAACAGTGGAATCTGGAAAAAACTACTGGCTGTGTTTAAAGGTAAGACAAATTGAAAGTTTAATATTATAGCATGGCATAAGCAGGCACATATATCGGCAATATATGTAACGGCATTCTACACAGACATGGCGGCGTTCAGTATACGTAACAGTTCCCAAGCGGTTTAGGAACTGTTGACAATTCGTCTCAAAAGCGTTAACACTACATTAGTGACATATTACGGAACGGCTGTCACTTTGTGTAGTGGAAACGCTTACTGATATCTATCGTATTTCTACTTAGAATGCCGCCATTGTCTCCCATTAACCAATCAGTAGACTGCCAATTTATTTGTATGCATTTATTTAGAAGCAAATAGGCATATTACCATGCCACTGGTAGAAATAAATGCTTATAGCAAAAAAAAAATTCTTGAAATATGTATTATTTTAAATACATCCCTTAATGTAGAATAATTCCAATAAATCCCTAAACGTACCACCAGGTGTCATTTAAACACAGTTTCAAATGGTAGCCAATAAGAATTCTATATTCAAATTTTAAAGAAATTGCACAAGTTATTTCAACGCCAAACCAAAATTTGCTTGTATAGAGGAAAACCAGTCGCCATAATTTGATTCACGTATCATCTTGTTGCTTTGTTGATTAGAGGTTCCTATTTTAAGGTTTTTTTTTGTGTATGTATTGCAGTAAAATGGATATACCCAAATCATTTATAGGTATGTTTAATTACTTATTGCGTGTTATACTTCTTGCAAAATTATAAGCTAAATTATGAAACCAATTGTTATTTCACTAGTTAAATAGTATCATTTTAGTATCTAAGATAACGTTGTTATAAAAAATAGATAGATTGTCGTTCCACACAATGAATGAAGGATGTTTTATTTAATTCAAACTACAAGAATGCTTAAGTTTATAATATAAAATGTGATATGAATAAGTTAGGTTTCTAAATTTAAGAAATCAAATATTTAACTCAACTTCAACTCTTTTCTGCAAACAACAAATCAGTTCTCAATTTACGAAACGAATTAACTTCATCCTCTAATCTAAACATCCATAGATATTAACTATGCGATAGCAGTCAAAATGCTCGATATTCCGGTTAAAGTTAATCTGAGTTTTCTTACACCAAAACATCACACGGATTGTGTTGGGTTAATACTGTTGTAAACATATTTGTCTTAACTGAAAAGGATATAAATTTAATTTAATCCAACAATAAATAAATATTTCTACTAGGGGCTGTATCTTGCTGGGGGTGTAATTTATTGTGGGCGATGATTCGAATTTTACTAACAATACTTTGTTAAGAATAACTAAGAGTATAATTTCTACGATATTTCCAATTGCTTATGATAGAGAACACATTCGTGTTATTTAATTTTAACTTCTAAGATCTAATTTTTGTTTAGATAACGAAGTAAATGAAGAATGCTTCAAGAATTTAACTTCAGATAACATTAAGGAGCTTCTCTTGTATTGGGTGTTCGAAAACTAATCGAGGCCAAGTTCAAGGAATACTTTTCAATTGTACAGGTATCTTCTGAACTCTATAAGTAAACATAGTTTAGGTCACCAAATCAGAGTCATGTCATATGCGCCTGCACATCATACTGCGAGTTATTGCTGATTCGCTGATTGGCTAAGTGGCGTGTTGATGAAGTTTTTTATTTTTTTGCATAATGTATAAAAATATATTTACATGTCATATGTTTATCACACTGTTATATTTTAATATTATATTATTTATTCATATATGAATAAAATTTTGCATTTAAATGCGTTATTATTGATACACCACCTAGTACTCTTTACTATAAAATTGTAGTGTTATCTGAAACAATACTGTTGTATGTTTTCACACAGAAATGTAGTAAATAGTAAGAAAATGTATATTAAATTTTACTTGCTAATAAGGTGATTTTTCGTACAATATCTGTAATTAAAATTTAGACGCTATTGTGTCAACTCTTAGAATAGATTTTTCAGTAATTTTTACAACAATATTGTATTTAATAGAAATACAATCCGTTAACTACAATCGTGTGATAGAAATTTAGTTAGTTAAGTTGTAGCCAGTCGTATTCCCACGACAAATTGTTAACTGTTCTACAATTGTTGGTTTTTTAACAACATTTTTTTTTCCGTGAAGGGAGCAGTTGTCCTTAAGTTGCATTGTGGATAACGAGTAAAGTTAAATTAAATAAGCAGCTATAGTTATAAATCACATTTAAATACCTTCCCCAACACTCGGCATACGCTACAGTATTTAAAAAAAAAGAACAAAGTTACAGGCTGTATATATAAAGATTATGAAACGCGCGAAGTTTTACATGAATTAAATAAATTGCGATCCTACAACAATTTATATAAATACCTTTTTCCCCTATCTGCCACGAGTTATAGAAACATTCCTTGCCAGTGAAACAGCTTGTACTTGTATGAACAGAAGCCAAAGGAAGCCCTTGATAAATCCATTTACTCTTTCTTTACTTTTCTGGGAAAGTTTTGTTTGCGTCGCAACAAAATCGCGTCCTAAGAATTTAAGAATGTAGCTACGTTTTTGTACGGGAAATATAGTGTCGTCGAGTATAGAAATAAATGGGGAATATGATTCAATCTTCGATTACTTCGTTCAATCTATCAAATTTTGATGGCAGTAGTTGTTGAAGTATTTCAGGTGGACTGTGCATTTTGTGGAAATGTGGAATGTTGAAATGTTGAAATGCTGATGCAGTATCGAAAGTCGTAATGCTATTTCTTAGTAAATACATTGTGAAGTATTTTGTGGTTTACATTTTATTCGCAGACGAAGCGACTATTTTAACTGCTATCTAGAGGTAAATTCTTATCTATTTTTTAAGTTCGTGACAAAATTAAACACGACGTTTCGGAATTCGTAACTACCATCTATATTAGATGTCCTTTAAATAAATGTGCTTGTAAGGAGTTCTTCTTACTGCTGTAGTGGAATATTCTTACCGTCCTCTGCATTATTTTAGTATTTATACCTGACTGTAGCTTGAGATGTCCGCCAAGGAAGTTTACTCTGGTAAGTGGTCTAATTATCAAATTAGTTGTAAGTTTACTGCAATAGTGCTTCAATGTGATTAGATTTATCGAATCGTAGATAGATGAGAAAATTAATCCTTCCTAGCAGCTGTGGAGCATCAATGTTGCAATAAGTCCGGTGAGTGGAGCTCCGTCATTGTAGTTTTAGAAGGGATATCTAACATGTCTCTTGAAATATAGATACCGTACGACGGATGTAGGTACATGTTCTAGTTCGTAAATATAGGATGCGATGTATACGGGTGACTTGATTAACGACGCACAGCCCACCTTTTGTAAATGTAAAATATAGCAAGTAAAGGTTTAGGTCGTAGTGAAAACATCGTAAAATAGATCTTATAAATTTGAAATATAGGAGCATTATTTAAAGTGTATTCAAAGAAAGTATCGAAACCCACTGCAAGATGTTTAATTAAGCAATAATTTAATAAAGGAAATACAAGAGCAACATTACATTTTAATACCTTGGAATTATCTTTTTCTCGCCCGATGTTTTAGATTTGAAGTACCTTATGTTAATTTTATTTTTAAAAATTATTATTTTGCTGCATGATTAGAATGGCAATCCCTCGTTAGTAATAGTTGTGAAAAAGAATAAAGGATCCTGGTGATCAGCAAACCAAGAGTGAGTTTAAAATTACAATGACAGTACATGACATACTTAAATAAAGAATTCTTGAAAACTATTTTATCCTAAACTGTTGCCTGTATGTATGTTGCAGAATTTGTAGATTGATAATAGGATTATGAAGCGCAACCCAAAACTCTGAAAAGCGTCTGAGCTTGTTACCATTTAAGGGATAAGAACAGCTATAAAAACTTTTGCTTAAAATATAGTATCTTGAATGAATTCAATGCATGAACTAAATATTGTAACAATTTGTTCTGAATACTTTGAATTTGTGCCAATTTGTATGTATGCTAATTCTTCTTAGGGAAAGGGATGGCACTACAAAATTGGATCTAAATCGGCATAAAGCTTGCGTACAGAACGATCATAAAGATCAAAACGCCGAAAATTTAAAATTGTTGTAGCTGTGTCAGGTTTAAACTTATACATAGACCTCCGTGGTCGTGCCCCATACTATACATTGCTCGTCTTACTGATTAAAATCGCGCCCTGGAACTATTTCTTGGCGACGTTTCTTCCTCAATCATATGGGATATCTTCAGGAGTACTACTGCTACTGCTGTTGACATAAAACTTGGAGAGTTTTAGTGTATACTACGTCAAGTGTGTCTACACATATTTAATCGTGAATATCTCGAGAACGGAATGAACAGAATATTGCTATTGAATGCAAAGCCCAAGACCCTGGCACAGTCAAACTTTTTAAAATTTAGCAGTTTGATTGTTGCTTCAGTTTAGCTTGCTCAACTTTGATAAACAATAATTCAACATTGGAAAGAGCGCAAAGCTGTTAAACTATATAAAACGGGTACAAGGGCACAGTTGAATTAAAAGTAAATCTGTAAGTAATTATTTCTAGAAACATTGAATTATAAAGAATTTTTATATGTAAAAAGTGATAGTTGACGCAAACAATATATATTTTTTTTTTATGTAGGTAATACATATTTGACTCATTGTAAATCAATAAGGAAACAAGAGATTGAAATAATGATCCGCTTTCTCACAAATTCTTTCTAATTAAAGCGACTGGTTTCGTCCAAATGAGGACATCCTCAGGCAAGAACTCCGCTTTTAATTCTTGCCTAAGGATGTCCTCATTTGGATGAAGCCAGTCGCTTTAATTAAACAGAATTTATTAGGAAGTGGATCATTATTTGAATCCCTTATCCTTTTAGTATATATTTTGTGGTTACTTACCTGTTTTGTAGCTGCGATATCTTTGTTTTTATTATTTCTTTTAATTGCAACCCCACGTCTTTTGTTCTAACGGAAATAAGTTCTCTACTTTTTTTCAGTGCATCGGTATCACACTCTTTCATATCGTTTACAGCGTATTTCTCGAGAGGAATTAACACGATTCCAAAAGTTTTATTTCGATCAGAAATAACTAGATCTAAAATAGAGATAAAAACTTTATCGCAATGATTGAAAATGTACTTTTAAAGTTATGTACAGATTTTTGTAAAATCGACATTCAAGCACACCTTAAATTTACTTTAAAAACGAAATGATTCTTTAAAATATTTTTAAATGTAATTAATTTAAAAAATATTTCGATGATGGTAATGGTTATAAGATAGAAACGGCAATTGAGCAAATCTTAATCGTATAATTTATTAATACATGTAAGTGACGGCTCGTACTATATGATTCATGGTCTAGAGCCCAACAAAACCGTCCCGAAAAACGATAAATAAATGTAGTATATACATGTAAAATGGAATTCACTACTAATAAATGTAATTATTATTCTGTGTACCTGATTGTAAATCCAGTATATATTGTGTGTTAAATTAATTTGCATCGTAGCCGTGGTAACTAGGTGTATACTTTCATCGTACGGTAACTGTATGGTTTTAATGTAGTTTCCTTGACATCGATACTAATTCAAGGGTGAGGACTCACTGTAGCTCGTATTAAATAAATTACGTGAAAATGACGACGAGGTGGTTGTTGATAAAAAACTTCCTTTAAAAATTGTTTTATCTTTTTCGTGAATTCAAATTAATTAAATCATATTTCCGTAACTTTTTGAAATTGAATTTTGTATTTACCATTGGGCTGAAATGATATAAGTAATATAGAAGGAGCGTCAAAATTTCTCATTATTAGAAGAAATTTGCTGTATAAGCCTATCTTGGTACTTTTTTCTTATGGACATAGAGTGCTATTTTGCATATCATTATATACCTTGAATGCTTTGAAGGAGAGTTTTCCCCGGATTCTCGTGATACCGGCGTTGTACTTTTGACGTTGATCTTTTTTTGCAACATGTTTGGTTTGTGACTGCGAGAAAATTTCATTTGAATTACTTTGAGGCGTGCACTACTTGATGTTGGCAGGTATTTCTTACAATTGTTCTTTAATTTATTGTGTAAATAAGTATTTAGCATTTCGTGAACTTTGAGGTTATCTATATAATTGTAAGCGACATTTGCAATTGAAATTTTAATACGTTTAAGTATATAGTATAGGTAGGCATTGTTAGTGAAATTTATTATATGGGATAGCGGGAGATTTGAATGTTGTTTTTATTTTAAATTGATATTTAATAATCCAAAATACACTGGATAGTATCTGATTGGTGTTTTAAAAATTGAAAGTAAGTGTACTCACCTTGAGTAGGAGTTCTTATGCTCCTTCAATGTTTTTGATACATTATTATGCAATAAATTGGTGCATGCTATGAAATAAAATTCATTCTTGCCACCGCCACAATTTAATTCAAAGACATTTAACCACTTTTTCCAAACCTTTAACTTTAATTGCACCATTTGTTAGGATCTTTTCATTGGTACCCCGATTTTAAATATGTTGATACTGAAAGGGTATTTGCCAAAACTTGCATGTTAAGATTTGCTCAATTGCCGTTCCAATGTCATTGCCGTTATTTGTAAATCTAACTTAATACGAGTTTAGCTATTTGTTCTCTGAAGTTTGCCAACTTCTCCTATTGTTTCTCCAAGAACTAAACATCAGATAGAAGTGTCATGCCCCGTGAGTGATGCGAAATGCTTTCTATACATAAGGTTTAAGATATGATGTGAATAATGACGCAAGTGACACTAAGTACGCCAAGGGCTGAAATCGGTTGAAGTTTACAAAACGACGTAACTCTGAGTATAATGACATTTGTCTACTTGAACTGGGTAATAAGAGCTGTGCCTCTTTACGGTGGATCTCCATCAATTTATGCTATTGCTTGTGTAAGTTACACTTATATTTGCCAACAGATACGTAAATATAGCTAAGAAACGTTCGCAGATTTAGGATTTAGATCGGATGTCGCTCTGAGTTTATCTTCCAAACACAAGAAAAAATATTCTAGGTATTCATGTCACCGGGATTTTTGTATTCGTGCTACAATTATGCATAAATATTTCTACAAATTTTATGTGCAATGGAACAGCAAGCTATCAATTTTTTTAGTAATAAGAAAACTGACATGTCATTCTTTTATGAAGATCATTGTTTATGTAATGTACCCGCTAATGGTCTAGTGACTTGTACGCTTGGCTATCAGTCGTGAAGTTCTCGGTTCGGGCCTGACGCACTGTTCTCAGAGTAAGGTTTTCGTGATTTCCCTCACTCCTTGGCAAATGCTGAGAGATAAACATCTCAAGTTGCTCCACGGGCCCAGGCATAATAATAACGCATGGCCAAGCCGAAATTGGCGAAAGCTGCTGGGGTATGCTGGGGCATGAATTATTATTATTATTATGACTTAATACCCAGTTGCAAACGGTTTTTCGCAACCATAGTTAAGGTGGTGGTAGAAGTAGCAATATTTTATTGGTATTTAAAAAATCCGTTATAGACGTTACAATAATATAGATTTTGTACAAAGTACAAAGAGAAGAAGAGGTGCAATCAAAGCACAGGGACCGCTTCTTTGGAGACTATTGTGGGCCTCCTCCTGCTGGAGCTTTATGGGAAACGGGAGGCTAATGAATGCCACCCTTAGATTGAAAACCAATAACTTGTGGCATCCCAACACAACAGGCTGCTATCAAGGCAGTCTAGAACCCTGTAACTAGATCAAAAACTAGTTAGAGACTGCAAACAATCCCTCAATACACTGTCACAAGACTACACGGTGTCTCTGATTTGGGTGCCGGGGCATGAGAATATAATAGCGAACGAACTAGCGAACTAGCCGATGAGGCTTCTAAAAGACACTTCATAGGTCCAGAGCCCGTATGTGGATTATTAAGGATTCTGCTAAAAGGAAGATTTAGACCTGGTTGGATAAAGAAAGTACAAAAGAATGGAGGTCGACTAAAGGTCAACTCCATATTAACACGCTAACAGGGGATGGGGATGCTAAATTCTCTGATAAGCCACTCCGACGTAGCAAGAAAGAAGCTAAAACCATTACTGGGCTGGTAACTAGACACTGTCCACTGAAAAGGCATCTATACAACACAGGCCGAGTAAGTGAACCGTGGTGCAGAAGATGCGAACTACAGGAGAAAACGCGTTTACATGTGATCTGCACATGTGAGGAATTGAAAGTACTCAGGCAGAAACATTTCGGGAAGGATCTATTGGAGCCCTCCAGGGTTCTCAAGATTCTACTGAGCAAGATATTGGGTTTTATAGAGAACACCAAGCTGCTCGTGTGGAAGTAAGATATTTAATAGGGGCGGTACAATGGGCAACTATCTCAAGTGCCTGCACTATAGGTGTCCATCCTAACTTAAAAAAAAAAAAGTAGGAAGAGAATAGTGTTAGTGGTAGCATGTGATAGTTCTATCGACCATCGAAAATAGGGCTTTCACAGTTAAGTTTTAAAAAAAAGTGCTTCTCTTGTACCAGCGCAACGTAAGAGGCGTCAGATACGACTGACGCCTCTTACGTTGCGCGTCGTATTTGTGGCCGTTTGGACAATTCAGCGGTACACACTATCTAGTTTTGCCTGCAACACCGTTTTGATATAGCATCCATAACGTTTTTAGTATTGCCTACCTGTATGAACTTTTAGATAATCCCTGGATAATTTTCTCGAGAAAACTTCCTGACTAGAGAGCCTAGGATATCTTCAATTTGAGCACACATTCTTCTTGAATCCAGATCTGTTTTTGCAGTTAATGTTGTTTCCGTGGAGGTTGGGAGTACCTACCAGGCGCGTCCTCTGGGTGGTGGATTAATGGCGGCTATAAGTTCGTCCTCTCCGGTTAAAACCGGAACAGAGTGAATGAAGACTGTTGCCGTGGACCACTCCCCCCTCACCCAAGCTGTCGTGTCGTGGCTAAGGGCTTGCACAGGGTTCTACAACGATGCCAGCGGTTGCTTTCAGCAACCGAAAGCCCAACTGTTAAACCAGGTCCCGAAAGGATGGAGGGTCTTGGCTTAACTGCACGGACCGAGAGGAGACAACCTCAATAAAAACCTAAATCCGGTGGCGGACTAGGCTGATGGGATGCGTGGCTGGATAGAAGACCAGTCTACTAATCCAACCTTGGGGCACCTGGCGCACCCCATTGTTTTTAGCCTTACCTCTGCATGCGGGGCTCTGTGGAGGTGGACCTTTTCTTCCCTAGCTACTCGTGGGATCACCATGGAGGAAGGACGTTTATTAGCGTGACGACACCGCTAATAAACAGGAATTGGAGCAGGGCCGCCATAAGAAGCCTTCCACTTCCAAAGTGGGAAGGAGCAAAGGCAGGAGCAAAACGACTGGAGCAGATTGGGAAACAGAATGGCATCCATCCCCTCTCAAATTGCGTAGCACTGTTCAACTCAAAGGCGTTGCACATGGGAGCACGATATCGAAAAGGGAGACTTAGACCTGGGGCCTTCTGATAGCGAACACTTTTTAAAAAGGAATAGGATTGGAAAGCCAGCTGTAAACTAGCAAGAACAGGAGACACAATAGATCTTTTAGGTCGCGGTGTAATATCACCTTGCAATATTACATACATGCATAATGTTGTTTCCCTGCATCGAATTATTGTCGAACGATCTCTATCCCCTAAAATAGAAAAATGAATTTTTTAATAGTTTTTAATGAAATTTGAATTTCTTGCTAGTAAAGATTATTTATTAACAATTTTTCGAAATAAATAGCACTTTTTTAGCTTAAAAAGGTTATCTTTATCTGATAAATAAGGCTATAGGACACCGTGACATTGTAAATACACATTAAATTAAAAAAAAAAAAAAAACACCGCTTTATATTACATAGTGTAGCACAAGCGCGCCTATCTTTAAATTTGAAATTTAGGCCATGAAACTGCTCATAGAGGAAATTTCTAGCGCGAATACACTGGAAACATATAGATTTATCCACGAGTGTCGCGGTAAATATAAAAAAAAAAGCGCGCGAGTGGGCACCAGTCAGTCTATATCGGAGAACGCATAGTGAAAAATCGAAGCGAGCGACTGAGCGGTGGATATAAATCAGATAGCAGTTTAAATAAATATCAGTGAATATAAATCGTAAAGTGACCGACAGAAAGTGCGCAGCATATGGGAAATTTTTTTGTCTTTGGATTTAGTAAATCTTTTTTCTTACAAATTACCTCTGCATGTATTGAAATTAAAATAACACTCATCAAATCTGCCAAAAATTAAAAAAAAAAAATGTGAAAGTACGCTAAGAGTAAAGGATCTCAGTTTTTAGAACATTATTTTATTAATAAATATTGTTCCAAATTCAACGCTATATCCAAATATAAAGTTTTGCTTAATTTTAGCGAAAAATGAGATTTCTGTGAGAGAGTGTTTTTTGGTAGTGTTTATTAATCAGTATTAATATTTTTATTAGACTTCTTTAAGTATTGAAACAGATACTTTTATTAAATATATTGCCGTGGTGATTATTTAAACCCCGAAAACTTTACCCCTCCAGAGCATTATGCCGTCCATCAACTGGAAGCAATTACTCCAATTTTAAAAGATTAAACAGATGTCATTCAAAAATAGTAAAACGAAATTATTTCATAATAAAACATCTCTTTATTTAAAAAAGGAAATAAATACATACTAAAATTACATTAAATATGTTACATATGTGTACATTTATATCTGATAATAGTTAAAATATTCAATTTTGTGCATATAAAGTAAAGGGGATAAAAGATGTGAAGATATGACAAGGGAAATAAAAGAAGAGATAAAACAAACAACATAAAATACAAGCAATTAACTTGCTACGATGCTTTCCTGGGCGTCTATAAACTCATCTAAGTGGCAGCATTCCCTCTAGAGTAATAACTTTAATGTATGTGGATAAAGGATTATAAAGTTTTGTACCCTGATACTCTATAGAACTCTGCGGGATATCAGTTTGTGGAATGCCATTATATCATTTCTATCGCGAGTATGCCAATTATGTCGACGACCATTTAGAGTAAACGACTTTTTGTTACGTACTGCTGTGTACTGATGGTACCAGCATAAATGCAAAATGAAAAGTAAAAAAAAATGAAAATTTAAATTTACTAGCTCAGCGGAAAAAAATAAAGGACGCAAAAGACTACTTAATTTCAGGGTTACCCCACAATTGAACTAATCATGAGAAATAAAATGTGGGCGTTTGAAAATTTGACTTTCTTTAAAATCCCCAAAGATTGAAATGATTGATTCCAAAATAAAAGAATAGAAATTTTGAATGACGTTAACAATCATTAAATTTATTGTTAAAAATAAAAAAAAAACATTTAATTACAATGATGCAGAAACAAAACCATGAATTTAAGATTCTGGTCGAAAACAAAAACTGCATTAGACTCTACAAATACTAGAGGACAATTCAAAATCCTCTAAACAAAGCAAAAGACAAATTTGTTCTAGAAGAAAATCCTATTCGCACAAAAAAAATCCACGTGGTCTCAAAATTCAAACACATTAAATTAATTTAAACGTGGATAAAACAAGTAAATTTTATATAATTGAAATTTAATCACAAGCACAAAGCTTCTTATCACCTAAACCGAGGTGATTAACTAAAAAGAAAAACTAATTTGAAAACTAAGAAACGGAAAAATCTTTAAACAAAAAAAAAATTAATTATTTTCTAGATCAAATTATAATAACGGATCTTATATCTAATATATGCACAATTATATAATATCAATTATTAAAAAGTCGAGTTGCCTGATCGACGAAATAAAATCAAAATAAACGAATCAAATTTTAAATTAAAATTGAGGTACCAAAATGGCAGCAATGAAAATAAAAATACAAGAACTTACTTCTCGGCATCAAATCAAGTAACTGCCCTTTCAGAGGCCCAAACATCGCATACATATATAAAATAGATGCGTGGCTATGCAGCGCATAAAATGCAAAGATCATAGACAACTACATTTAAGAAGGACATGAGCTAACATGAGTAAACACTATCAATTTAAAAAGGTGAAAACAAATTAAATAATTGAACATTGAAATTAACAAATTAAACAATCAAACAAATCAATCAGCAAAATCTTACTTAAAAACAAAACATTAACTTCTGAGAGAATTTGCCCGAAACATTGATAAAAACAGATTTCTAAAATAACAGCATTAGAGTTTAAAAACCACGGGGTGCCAATCCACAGCAGTACGTACACAATTTTGAAAAGATGTGCACTTTTAGCTAGGGTTGCTGTTTACCAACAACTGAAACAAATAAATTATAATACAACATGTACCAGCTAAGTCCTCTACAACTAATTTGCAATAATGTATTGTAGTAGCTGCCAAACGTATGATTTGAAATTTTGTAAGTCGATTGAGATATCTTTGGATTCAATTATTTTAATTTTCAGAAAGGAAATTTGCATAGAAGTTGATAGAAGTATTGTTCAAACGCAATTTGTTTCATTCATAAGTATTTGTCTTCAAATTTAAAATACTAATACCTGTACCCTCGTTTTTCTAGCTTTCAGATTTACACTAAACATATATATCATGTGTTCTACAAAGCCTAACTTTTGGTGGAGCACACAATTCTTACTTACTAATTCACACAATTCTTAGTTACTAATTGAAAAAAGCATTGGACCTTATAATTGATTAATCAAAAGCTATAATAATATGCCAGGATTACAATTAAATGGTTCATTTTAAGCTTTCTTCAATTTGTTCTTAGATGGTCTTACAATTCCAATCTTAAGTGGCTTAAGTGGCCAAATGAATAAGGTATTATCAGTAATTTTATTTGATTTACTAGGCTGCAAAGAAAGCTATCAATTCAGAAATAAATAATTATAGCCCTGATAATATAATCAGTACTATGAATCAGTAGAATCAGTGACTTATGTTATAAATTGAGTAACTGCTGTTTTCTGAAAATTGAATTATCCCGAGGATGCACAAATGTGAGCATTTGTAGAACACGTGATTACAGGAATAAATCTCAAGTGATAGTCAGATCGAAAAGAAAGATACCTTTTGTCTTTTTGAATGAATTGTTTGCTTTCTATATTACATGTTCCCAAAATGAATTGCTAAGATTTTCTATAATATTCGCTACGTTTCAGTGAGTGTTATATAGCTGTATCTATGATTTTACAATAAAACTTCCCATAGAGTAACTTGTGATAAATGAGTCAGGATGCCATATACTGTCGCAAACATACAACCCTCACTCAACACACACATACACACACACAAGTTCTTACAAGTAGCAAACCGCATTATCTAAAAATGGATAAAAGATACTCGACAAAAAGGAAAAAGCATCTTCGCGCGAAAGGAAAAAGGCTTCTTCTAATATTTAATGTTTCATTGTTTATGTAAGTACCGTATCTACTTAGCTAGGCATTTTATTACTTTGTCATTGCGTATTTCAGTGCGCCAAAATCCACAAATAATTCTCTTCGGTCAATATAAATGACTATGATACTAGGTATGTAATCTATACAGATATAAAAGAAATTGTAACTTATAGGTACATTTAACCAAGTCGAAAAAATTGCTGTGTGCATTTTTTTATTTGCATTCTATTCGTGTTCTGTTTCGCAATACAATTGGCATCAAGGAAATTATTGAAGTGGTTTAGTATTTATAATTATGACTCGTTAATAAAAAAAAGAGACACATTATCTATTATTAACATTTACACATTTGATGAATTTCGGACTTATTTAAAAAAGTAGGTTGGGTTGTGTAAAATACACAAAAAGACACTAATGAAAGCAAAATTGAATATCCTTATATTTATACGTGATTTCATAGCAGACCATCTGTACGCAGGTGCGTCTTCAAAACAAACATCGGCTGTGCGTTAGGTTACGATAGAAGCCGGCGGCCTGTCGGCATTTGATGGAAAAAAGAAAAATGAATATTTCTGTTTCGGACGTTTTGGACTAATTATCCAAATCCAAAAATTAAAAAAGTTTTGTCATTAAGAAATTGGTGTTCAAATATACGTCGTTGAGCTGATTTTAGAAATTGTTTTTAATTACTTAAAACTCATAACATTTAAAAATTTAAATATATGGAAAATAAAAAAAATTAAAACGTTGGCGCAATTTCAAACATTATTTCAAGACAAATACAGTTTAAAATTTAAAAATCGGTCGTATCGTTTTCCCAAAAAGCGCGGAATACTTTCCTACATATTTATATGGTAAATGATTACGGGCAATATAAATCATCGGTCGTATTAAAAAAAGATGTTTTCCACAGATGTAAACAATCAGTCCGTTGCTACTGAAATGTAAAAAAAAATATATTATCTTTTTTAGTGCGCACATATTTAACATTATACACACAACGCAGCATACATAATATCGATAAACTGCTTTTCTTTTATCATGCTAATAGCATAAATAAAGAGCTGAAAAGGTATAAATATGTATGTACTTCCTAAATTGTATATTCAATAATGCTCCGTGTTATTTATAGATTTAGAAGGAAAACTGATTTTCGCTACCTTATTATATATTTTCTGTTTAGGACCAAAAGATAAAAGTATAATAAATCTGGGAAATTCTGCATGCGGGTTTTTTGTTCCTCCGGGCCCTGAAATTCCTCTTACGACGTTAGTATATTTTCGAAACGACTTTACGTTGTTAAACTTTATGATTTGATCCTTTGTTAGAATAAGGATATGATAATGCAGAGCGATACCCCGAATATCCAATAATAAACATAATAAACGTAAAAAAGCTACCGCTTTTTCTCTAAAGTATATCTTAGAGCCTTGGGTATTGAAGATTTCGTGATTTTTTTCTGCAATATTTTAGGTAATTTTTGTTAAAATCTTAAACATAAAATAACGCAGCCGTAAGTGATTTTTTTTTATATCTAGTATTGGGTACTGCTGATACTTTTAACTACCTACCCTAGTATCCATTACCAAGCACACATCCTCCAAAGGTTGAAAGGGCATCTGGAATTTACATGTTCATCCCGTTTTTTCAGCGTGCCAATCAGCCACGGTTGAGACGATAAGAGTAAAAGTACAGATGGAATAAAGCATGACTAGTTTTCTAAAAATTGGTCGTATTTAGGAAAAAGCACCTAAACGGCAATATTGCGTAAGTTTGAATGAGCTCCAAGAAATCATGTTGCCGCGAAAATGTAGAATATTTTCCCTTCTCTAGTTGAATCTGTTGGAGAATAGCACAACGCTTTTGAACAATATCTGTCATCATGTTCATTACAATACAGTTAGATCAAATCTAAAACTTAATAACATTCGTACAATTGATAGATTTTAGATCTTAATAATTTTTGTTTTTCAGTATCTATTAAATTTTCCAAGTGTCATTTAATTCCACCTAACTTTAAAGGAATAAAATATAGAAGTTAACTTTAAAGCTCTATGCAATATAAAACTTTATGCAAGAGATATGCATATTTTGTATAGCTCTCAGAAATGATTGTTAGCAATATTTTACAGATATACCCAGAAGGTAAGCGGCCCCAGACAAAATTCTGCGGAGGCCCCTAATATTTTACGGTACGCCACTGGTAAACGAGATATCTTAAAAATTAACACGTTTGAATCCCTGACGGATTATTAATAAAACCGAGAGAAGCTAATTATTGACCACCCTTTTATAAGAGATATATTGCTTTGTTTTTTCAGAACTTAGCTTTCAATTTTTAACTTAGTAAAATACAATATTATAACTGTTTTGATATAAACTCAATTCAGTATGCAAAATTTCAATTAGCTTTATAATTTCTTTGTTTATATATTTCTTTTTCTTTTTTTTTTCAATAAAAATAAATACGATAATTTTGTTGTTTTGATTCAACTAGCGACCTCTCTGATATCGTGAGTGAATATTGTGATCAGTCACCTACCTACTAGGTGGCGCAGGAAAGTTGTAGGAGTACCGAATTACATGTCAGATTAGCTTTCCAGCCGCTTGCTAACGAATAGACAGACCTAAAAAGCGTGCCGCCAAAGCTCCTTCTCTGATTGTTTAAAATTGGAAAAATGTAATTATTTTATCGTTGTAAAAATACTAAACATGCAATAAAAGAATATGTTAAAACAATACACGCGTAACTCTTTATTTAAACACCAAATGATGCTATGTTTTATCAAGTGATATCCAAAAAAGTAATTTGAAAAAATTGCTTAGAATTCAATTTTGAGGCTGTATGCAAATTTTTGTAAACATATTTACAAAAAAATAGAAATCACAATTTTTTCAAATATTGCTTCATTGAATTACATATTTCCATTTTCTTCGCTTTTAGCAGCTCAACTGGTGTACTATTTCCAAATTTGGTAGATACTCAAACAGTTTTGTCAATTTTTGCATAATTAACATAAAATTTTACAAACATTTTCTCTCTAAACCACTTAGCTGACATTACTTTTATTTGATCATGCATTAAAATCTACCACGTAAGCCTGAATTAACAAATAAAATAAAGTTCACGTTATATATAAGGCTATAATCAGCACCTCTAACTAATATGGTCTATTTTTACAGTTATTTTTAACAATTTCAAAATTCAATTGCCTGAAAGATAAGCAACCGAGTATACACTTTAGCTTAAAATTATTCCTTTATTAGGCTGTTTTAAATGACTCTAAATTACACCTATTTCCATAGCAATATAAATTCCAGTCCATCAAAACATAAATCTGTCACAGTTAAAATTCAAATGGAATAAAATCCAGAAATAAAACAACTAAAGCCCAGTTTTAATAAATGTTATTTTAGCAATTTAACAAAAGTTTGTGTATTATTTATGAGAACTTTAAAGTAATTTCAAAGCTTTAAAATGATCCCAAGTCTTTAAGTTGAATATTCCAAATAGCTAAAACATATAATTATATTATTTTTTATCCCTTGCTTCGTGAGTGTTGTTTCTGATAGGTAGAATTCCGAACAAATTTTTAGAATTAATCTCTTTTTTGTTACTGAAAGTTTGTAGTGAAATATTACGCCTCATATCTGTTTAAAAATGTCAATGTAGTTCTAACTACACAATTTCTCGTGAAAACGAAATCCTGAAAGATAAAATGGAATATTTACGCCATGAACGTTTTAAATATTTGGTGCTTAGGATAATATATTTATTAATGAAATATTAAAAAAAAAACCAATGTAACACATTTCCTTCTAGAAATCCACTAACAATGATGAAAATTTTTTTCCTATGCCGCACGTTCCTTATAGCTTTTTAAGCAGGATCTTGCAGGAATCCTAAGGAAGATCGATACATTACAATAAGCTGAGAGTTCTGAGTTTGTTGTTGATTGCCTATTTAAAAAGTAAAATATGTGTTATTAAGGTATTAGTTTATTTTAATGTTTTAAAATATGCCAATACTTTTATCATAATCTATTTCATTATATAAAAGTTATCACTTCATACATTTACTGTAAGAAATACAGTTTAATTTACTTTTTTAATTGTAAAATATTAAGTAGTTTTGACGTATTGTATTATTTATTGCATTGCACTAGCATTAATGCAATTAATTTCCAAATGACGTTTACATTTTACCTTACTTAACGGATGTTTTTCACGCAAGTGGGAACTAAACGCCTAGCTTTGTGCATTAATGTTTATACCGTTGGGATCTGCATATCATTTAAATGTGATGCAGACTCTTGTGCATTTATTTGAATTTAATGGCGGAAAATGTATCCATCATTTTTTTACAGTTCAGCACGTAATAGAAAGATATTTATTATTAGTGGTCTCCATTATATTGGATACCATATATGGGAGGAAAAAAGTCTCCTTTCCAATCAAATGTACTACATAATGATCGTCTTATGAATACTTTAACATAAGACGATCATTATAATGCGTTTGAAAGGACTATGTATTTTTTCTCCTATTATAGGAAGATGTTTGCCGTAAAATAAAAATGTAATTAGTATATTTCATGGGAACATTTTGGAAAATGATATTTTAAATATCAGTAAACGCAACAATTGGAGAAAATTGTCGAATGCAATCAAGGTTGTGATATAATATTGGTTATAATAAATTTGAAACTTATTAATTGATTTTATAAAGCAAGTGCAAAGAAGCCTGTTAATACTATCAATTAGCAATATTTGCTGATTTTGGAAAACATTAAATACATTCAGTTATAGGAATTATCCTGAAAATGGTACTTCTTCATTATAGCATCTAATGCTTTGTGAAAGGTAAAGTTGCATATTTTATATTACTTATAAATTTATTAACATTCTCAACCATATCACAATAAAACATCCTGGCCGCGTATTTCTCTAGACGCTTTACTTATGAACTGCTTTCATTCCAGAACATGAGTATAGTGAAATCCAAATATTAGACGCTGTTCTTCTTAATGTCATCTGGAAAGAGAAGCAGCATTATCTGTGTAATCTGTGTAAAAATAAGTAACTAGATAAGCATGCAGATTAAACTTCTTTTGGATTTAAAAAAAAAAGATAGTTGTAGTAGTGCATTTAGACATCGAAATAGAATTATTGTAGAAGTTTTCATTGGCTATTCTACGTTGGCGTTACACAATGGTTAAGGACTACATATTATCAAATATTATACCAGTATACATGTGGTCAAAGAAATGTTCCACTGGCGCACCATAGATGACACCACCAGCATTTGCTATTGTTGCGCATTTGTAGTGGTAAAAAATTTCCGTAAGAGAATACTTGTGGTGCTATCTATAGTACGCCAGTGAAACATTTCTTTGACCATGTGTATACTGGTATAATATTTGATATTATCTAGCTTTATATTGAATGTCTTTTTCTGTAAATAATAGATGTCGCCCATCCTCAAGATAATCCTGAAGTACCTAAAAATTGTCGATTATATTAAGGAATGTTAACATGCGATTCATCATGATCAATCCGGATATGTAGTTTCCCCCTTATGTATATTTCAAAAATTATAGTGGTGGACTACAGAAGCATTTACTGCGTTTAAGGTGTTTTGTACATCGCTGCAGGCAAGATATTTCATGCAAGGCGAGAGCCCCTTATGTAATTGAATCCTTAAATTGTAAAATTTTGTGCTCCTTTAGAACTCAAATTCAAAGTAGGAGCTTTCATTTGAAAAACACAGGTTAATCTTTAATTTGTCTTAAAAACTGAGGTCAATGTTACCGCCAAGCCAATTTGTTTTTCGTAAGTTTTAATCAAATCATTTTCCTTGACATTTCAAAGCTGAAAGTACAGGCATGTTTTCATGTCTCCCACCCAATTCTTTGTTATTTTCTATTATTTTATTATCAATACGATTCAATATGGTATTCATTTAAACCTTTAGGTGAAATTTTTTGCATGAATGACTATAACTGCCCAACATGTAACTAAATACACTTTATAACCATACATACATTCCTATCTGTGAATTCTCTTGTTCGTAGTTATTATTTAGCTAACTTTCCTTGGTGTGTGGATATGTTTTCTGATACAAAATGTTGAAATTTTTCTCGGGGTTCCCGAAGTAACTATATTATTGCTATATATGATTCTGTATTATTTTTTCAATGCGATAGCTTTAAGTGTTTTTTACTTCTAACATTTTAACTACGATATGCACACATGAAGCTGTTAGACAATGATCAATCATTGTAAAATCTAGAACATAATATTACAAAAAGAAGATTAAAACTGAAACTATGTAGTATACAATTTCAAACCTATTTTAACAAAGACGTTAACAACCTTGATAACCTTACAATTTTGCACTTTTATACATGTTTGTCTTCATATGTGTATTGTGTTATCGTATTTTTTAAAAAGAAAGTAATGTGTTATTTAACAATTGACAATACAACACCATGTTGTTAACAATAATAACAAAAGTTATTTATTTGTAAAAAAAAATAATACTTTCACATTTTAAACATTTTGGAAAAAGATAATAAATGTTGATAGGTCGATAAATTAATTTTTGTTTCTCAATTAAGCCAATAAATCCACTAACCCCTTGATTTTTCATTTATAAGGCAATAATTTTGCACCTTTAAATACGATTTTAGTAAAACTGTCCAAGGCAGAATGGTACACAGTTATGCGAGATGAGAATTGAGATAAAATAAAAGTTTCCCATAAATTCTTTTTAGTGTTTCATTAAAGACGTGTTTGTAAGGATATATTTTTTTTTTAAGTTTTATGTAAGCTATTTTTATAAATTCAGTAATTTGGTTTGGATATCTGTGAGTAGTATCTAATGTAAGACTGAGGCTCTTAAACTTCGCGACCAAATGTAATGAGTGTTATTAACTTTTCGCGGAAAAAACTGTTGATACATCTGCATATGACTGCTGTGGGCCAAAAAGAATAACTTTGGATTTGACAGGGTTACTAAACAAATTATGCTTGCACGAAACGATAGAATTTTGACCTTATCCAATTGCCGGTTTCACAATAAGAATCTCAATTTTGCATGGTTCTAATGTGCCTAAAAATAACCTTAAGCTAAATAGTTATCCCATAGATTTTATTAACAAAATTTTATATTCAAAAAAAAAAAAAAGCATAATATAACAAGATAATCAACAGATATAGAACGATACAGGCTGATTTATGTTCCAGAATTGTTGGAAACTAATACTGGCGAAATTGTGTTCTATAATAACAATAATTAACAAAAACTTAACATACTTAGTAATAAAATAAAATTGGATAAGTTTGAAAGAGGAAATGTCGTATACAAAACTGAATGTAATTGAATGTGCAAATTTTGCAGGGCAAACATTTCAACAATTGAAAAAAAAAAAGAATTCAACAGCATAGGAATGATGTCAACTAAAGAAAAGAAATACGACGGGCCTATGCAATCATTCATTTATAACTGGACACGATTTTAATTTTAATAACCCCCATATCTAAACATAGAAAATAATAATAGAAAAAGATTGATTTCCGAAAATTGCTCATTTGGCCGTTTGTTTTTCTTCTACTATTAACTGTTGGAGCGCTTTTACCAGTGATAATGAAATTTCATTTCACTATTCGTGGGATAGTTACCTTTTCTTTCAGTTAAATTTAAACCGCACAATTGACTGCCCTAGAAGAATTTGCCGGTACACGAGGACCAGAAAGTTAAAACTGATGCAAATCCGGAAAGACCAGGGCATGTGGATACTCTACACTATGTTTCAACGGCATATATTTTATAAGAAGATATGGATTTGTATATTGTGCAATCGCCTAAGTTTGCAAACTGCGCCAAAAAGATAGATATTCCGTAGTGCGAGCTGAAAAGAAAATATTTAACGTGCAGTGAAAGTTATTAAAGTAAACAGCTCAATTCAATAGATCGCAATTTTCAGCAAAACCGTAAAGTTCTAAGTACTTTTACCGAATGCTGTAAATACCCTGGTTAGTCTTCGAAAAACAACGTTTATTTTAATAAAAGTCAGTCGGAATTTCACCGTACCTCACAGATGAGAAATTGTACCAAAAATTATTCTTCCCCGATCCAAATGTAATTGACGTTGTTATCACAAACCTACGAATTAAATACTCATACGTATGTGTGTACATAAAATGACACTTTTATACCACTCGTCATCACCGCAAAAACATATTTAAACTAATTTCCAGTACGCAGCAACGCACAGTTTAGCGTGAAACATATCAGGAACACATAGGTGCAGCACGTGTATCTACATACGTGGATCATACGTGTACAAGTAAATATTCGAATCCGCCAGACGCATGCATACATAAGTAATATACTAGATGTGTGTTTGCGTACGAAGTGTAACGTTAATTAATCAGGCACTATGGTTATTGTGTGCACACGAACCTGTAAATTGATAAATTCGGCTTGATGTCATTGGAAATGTCGCCTGGAGAAATTCAACGCGTCACTCGTGTTTGAAATGCGTACGTGCTCACATCGAACGGCAATGTAAATACAAGAGAACTTGAGGAGGTTAATTAGTTTCGTGGTGTACCGTACTAGATGAACATTATTGAATCAAAGAAATAGAGCAAATATGCTCGGACTTACACTTTGCTTCAAGTTTTGGAAATTACATACTTTGCCGTAATATTCTTAAGTTTAAGGCAGGAATATGAGATATTCATATCTTATTAACAAGTTGACTACCAACGACTACGTAACTTGCTTTATCTTCTTTTCGTAAAGATACCCTTGAAAAAAATATGTTTCACATGAAGAAACTTTAATTGAATTAAATATGGAACCTTAAAGATCGGTGTTACTGCTATTTGTTTTCAAGTGATCAAAATTCTTTGGATATATGTATAATATATTGCTCAAAGAAACATGTTTTTTCTTTCATATAAAGTGGATGCAACTACACACAAAGATACTAGTTTCATCATTTAGGCTTTGATGCTATAAAAAGAATAACCAATCGGCAGTTTAAATATCATAACCGTTAATTTTGGCTCGGGGGTCGTTTGGAATAACACGTGGTAATGCAATTTTGAACATTTTTATGAAAACTGTGAGAGGTCGTGGTTACAATGACAAAACTTTATAAAGGGTATGCTAAAGGTTACATGCTGAAAAATACAAATGTGCAACAACACATTCACATATACTGTGACGCTATAAGGTAGCGCATAGCCCGGTAAAAAATAGAGATATATTTTTTTTAAATACAATGCTCTATTTAACTTATTTAAATCCCTTTTTGATCATTCCAGTGTAATCTACGTTATTAATCTTAAAACATAAGTATACACTTGTTAATCACCAGATGGCATGCGGGAGGAGAATATCTGACTACAACGGCCTAGGAGGCGCCAGCATCAACATTGTTACAAATAGGCAGTCTATCTATCTTTTATCTTTGGTATAACCGGGGATGCTATGGGCTACTGTTGTCTACTGTCCTCTGCTTGAATATTGAAAGTTAAAGTGGTTAATTCAAGTGAAATAGTGCGCATGAGACTCTCATAAGTCAAATATCAACTTTATTGATCGTCTTTGTTATCCTACAATGTCGATCAATAATAAAGAAAACATTTAAGTGCAGACAAATGAGATTTTATTTAAAAAAATGATTCCGAAATGAATAGCAGTGTAAAATAACAAAAATAAGAACGTATTTATATCAGCTAAGTAAGATGAGTTCGCTTATTTAATAATAATTACGTTTTCAAATAATAATTCCACGTTTTGCAATATATTTTAATCATACAATTATAAACACGGTATATATTATTTTATTTAACAAGAAAAAAGGGGGTCATATTAACTTATAATCTAATTTAGGCACTATTAAATGAAAATGTATAATTTGATCTTTAAAATAAACCAAACAACATAACTTCTGCGATTATTTCATTGATTTTGCACAATTTGTTCGCGAATATCTTTGTAAATAAATACTGTAGAGCTTTCGGAAAAAATACGGGTCTCCTAATTTTGGGCAAAGACTTCAAATTTAAAATATAAAAAGAATCTAAAATATCAATTTTTTTAGGTGTTCCGGTATACAACATTTGATAGTAAAAATTACTGGATATTCGGATTCGTGCTCTAAGAATACACTCCAAATACTAAAATTCAGAACTGCCAGCTTACACAAATTTTTCCAGTATTGGTCGTAAAATGGGTGGCTGTTGCATACAATTTTTTGTAACCCAAAATTCATATCAAAGTTTGCTGTTTCAAATGAATAAAACACTTAGACTTTTTCTTCGTTTATTCTGCTTTCCGATTACAAAACACTTGCATGCACAGTAGCACGCGTCTACAATGATGGCGTCTTTCTTCACACGTGCATAACAAATTTTGCGGGAAATTCAAAATTAAACAAATCTCAACTCTTTTTTTTTTATATAAAGATATTGAAAATTAGATGGGAATTGAAATAAGACGGTTATTTTTAGGTTCATGTAGGGCACAGAATACCTTTGGAGGGAGAAAACCAGCATATATCACTCGTCAGATCTGGAATAGGCCATCGAATGGAGGCCTCGGGTACTTCAAATTCTCTGGGAATCGTCGCTGGAGAAAAGTTACCCAACGGATTTTGTAGGTAAATTGTGGGTAAAATACTATTATTATTTACTTTGTGTTACCATAATTTTAGGTTGGAATGTAGAACAAATAGGATCTTATCAGAAAAGCCTTTAAAATTTATAAAAATTGGCTAGTGAATGATTCAAATTACAAACTTTGTAACAGACATAGACTGCAATTGTCGTTTCAAGATTGCAACTGCCTCGAAAAGTTCGTTAAATTCCCCGATATGAGGAGAACATTGGATATTTAATATACAAGGTATTCCACGTAAGTGATAGGGAACATCTTGGTTGGCATATGTTCAGTGCTTGAAAAAATCATATTAGTCAGTTCTTGATGTATTTGTCAGTTGTCAAGCTAGTTTGATTAAAAGTAAAGAGTTAGTGCAAGATTTTTACGTTTTTAGCTTAGTGCAGGGTTTAAGTGTCTAACAAATTAAAATAGTTAACACATCTTTATAATCATCAAAAAACTGTCACCAAAAAAATTAAAAAAGTTTATACGGGATTTACACCCCGTGAACGGTGAAGCATACTTGCTCCTGAATCCAATTTCGTAGAACAAATGATGCCAAGCGCTTCGTTTTTGTTAGTGACAGTGAATATGGTGCCGTATTCTGAAATAATGCTTGACATTCTCGTATTGTTGGAAAATGTTAAGCTAAGAACTATTAAAATAAAACGAAAGAATACGAAACAAGGAAATATTAAATAAGGATGAAATATATTATAAAATAATAGAATAGAATATAAATTCTATAGAATATTCCAAAAATATGAGAGTACCTAACAAAATAAACCGAAAACGAAATTTCTAAGAAAGGGCAATGATTAAGTAAAAGAAAAAAAATACACTTCTAAAACAGTACGGTAACAATATAAACCAAAATTATTTTTTTTAAACTGAGGCAGTAATGAAATAGATGAAAAAACGCTCTTAAAATCGCGCAGGGACAAAATATATCAAAAAGGACACCTATAAAATGAAATGCTAACGAAATATCTAGATATCCACTCTGTTACTAAGTACGTACTAGCCAGTATTGCCGTCGTTTTATGCCTATATTCTACGTGGCGAGTTGCACACATGCGAGACTTAGCTCGCCATCGAACGTAACATCAATGACAAACTGCATACAACGTTGCCACTCTACTCATGAGCCACCCGCACAGATAGCACTTTATCTGTTGTTACGGGTTCCGTTCGCTCTCAAACTCGAAGGTCTCATCGGATCGAAATAATTTATTTAAAACACAATTTTTTGGGTGACACTGTATATTTGTTACAAAGAAAACAAGATAATAAAAATTCAATGAAATACAAATCTTAGCATATAGGTTGACACCTGTTACGATCACAATTGGTGTATTTCTCTCCCACCAAGCTCAAGCCAAAACAAAATAGGTCCTAAAGGACAGGACCGGATTACCAAAACTAATAAAATTAACAACCGAACGAAAAGTCAGCTTACCAGCGACCTAAGAATGACGCCATTAGACTAAATCAATACCAGCTTACGCTACTGCTTATAAATCCTCTTTTCAGGAAAATATCGATGCAACGAACACTTCTCCTGGCGGCCCCAAGTAAAACAGAAAATGCACTCGATTTGGATGTTCCTCACGTGACAATATCCCACAGCACAACCGTGGTAACTAATAAAACTTTCACGGAGCAACTAACGGGGCGTGAGATGTTAAGAAGCCTCTCTGTGTGTCTCTTTCCTTAGCGAGAGGACGGAAGCGGGAAATGCAACGTTAATCAAATCAGTCACTGACAAACTAAGAATGCGGAGTAATTCCCGCAAAAGAAAAGGTTTCAATGAATGAAACTTGAACTAATAATTGAACAATGAAAAGCTATCTTAACGGACAATGAATAACTAATAATTTGAAAATGAATAACGAAAAAATGGCACATTACTTTTAAGTATCACAACTAAAGATACGTTGGAATCAGCAAGAAGTACGAAACTTAGCTGCGAGATAGCGTTGCATGGTCTAATTCTTAATTTAATTACACAATAATCTTTAGATAAAATCCATAAATGAAACGATGGCAATCCCACGGCAACACAGTGAAGTTAACCCTTTGAACTCTGTTACATGAATGTGATTTGAATCACAAGGGAATTTGTCCTAATTCATTTTTTCTACCAAGACGCAATAATCTATGCACTCGATTGCTCAGAAGCAATCAACAAAAATTACGAATGGTACTATTTACGATCCAGCGTTAGCACTAAGGGGCTCACAGATGACTTAAGTGCAGTTTCTCCCTCTTATTCGTAAACTTTTCAATCATGAAATTGTTTGTTTTGAAACTTTTCCAGTACTATTGTAAACTTCGTTCCAGAGCAATTAGTATGCACTGATGTGCTTCTCTGAATCTCCTTTCTCACTGCCTACGATTTTATTTTTCAGTTTTTTTTTTTTTTTGTTCAGAAATATATTTGGCTTCATTTATTTCTTATATTTCTTTCTTATTAATTTTTGGTTGTTTATCGATAGATGTATGTTGTACTGACCTTCCACTTTTTAATTTAGATTTATTGTCAGCATGTTTCTTATTTGATATATCAAAAAATCGTTTTGTAATTTTAGCAAGGATGTTTTCATGTAAGCATACATGAAAACATGCTTCCCTAGCGCTGTAAAATCTCGGCATCTCTCCTTTGTGTTCGACATTCTTCCGTCTATTACGTTGATTATTTTAACTTCTTTCAATTCATTTAAAGTAACTCAGTAAGTCAGTTCTATGAAGTGTGAGATTAAGCCCTTCCAACAAATGATCTCGCAATCTTCCTCAACAAACAAACAAAACCTTGTACTATAATTTAATGTACATGGTTAGCGCGATAGCTGTTCTTGCATTCTCTACACATCACAAAATATTTTACAGAAATTGAACACCTTTTCCGCGCAATTTCACTGGATTGCCTTGTTGTTCTACACATCATCATGAGAAAACTCATTTGTTTGTATATCCAATCGTTTCGTTTTAATAAAGACATAAGCAATATACTTTAATGAACGAAGTTAAACCTAGACCCAAATGCCAATAAAATTTGAATATTCCAGTATTTACTTTTCCTTGCTAACTTCACTTGTTAGTTATAATGATTATTCACATTGTTTTGGAGTCGGTTGAAGCGCAGGAATCGGCCATTAGGCGCCCAAATCACTCCTAACGAACCCGGTGGTGACAGTTTGCTCCGTGCTATTTTCCGGCAACGCTAAAATGATGGCGGCTGGCTAAGGAAAACAACCGCTCGCTAATTGAATCTGTCAACTGGACCACGAAGCGTTGATAAATCCAGGGCCGAAGTTACGGATTGATGCTATTATTTGACGTAGAGCTAATAAAGCCTAATTAAGGCTACGATGTGCTGGACACACGGAAGAAAAAGTTTCTTCCGTGTGTACAGCAGAAGTGATGTTTAGACAAGTTTAAAGTATATAATTTCGATGTGTATAAATAACTAGCTGTTTGAAAATTTGGTGGATGCGCCAGAAAAAGACACTGAAAGTAATATTATAAATATACATTTTTTAGAAGGTTACGTGTGGTATATGAGCGAACGAGATGTGGTAGAACTGCCTATGAAATAATATAAAAAGTGGTAAAACTTCAGGCATGCGAATAGGAATGGAGAAGAAAGGAGGTTCCGAAAATAATGAACTGGAGACGATTAATAAACAAACCAAGCGGAAGATAAAATGAGAAATATAAGAAATTAACAGAATACAAAGTCTGTGTCAGTTCATGATATCCAACAAAAATTTCGATTTACCTGGATAGTGAGCTTCAAAGCAGATTCCGTTCTGAAACCAGTGGGTGATTTCGTTCAATGCCCTCTTGCCTTCTGTATGTGGGACTGTAGCCGGATGTGATTTTGTTTGAAGATATGTTTAGACATATGCCGACAAAAAAGAGATATTTCACTCGGTCAATATCTAAACTACAACCCACATAACTGTTATGGTATTTGGAAGTTAAATCACTTCTGCTTTTGACATTTTAACATGATTATAAATAGGATTAGTTAGGATTGTATATGCTTGAATAAAGTCTGGAGAGATACTAGGGTTGTGTTCATTCCGAAAGCTGGAAAGGACACATACTACCATCCTAAATCATTCAGACCAATCAGTCTTACATCTTTTATACTGAAGACTATGGAAAAAATTATACACCTTAATATTACCACAGGGGTAAATCAGGAGGGACTGCCCTGCACAGTTTGGTGGGGGGACTCCACTGAGGCCTACATCAAAAGGAAGTTGTCCTTGCAGTGCTTTTAGACATAGAGAGCACCTTTGATAACACATCAACGCCCTCGATCAATCGATCCTTAATGAAGCGGAACATTAGCTACACGACCAGCAGATGGGTTGACTGCATACTAAGAAGCAGAGTGGTCTATACCCAGATGCTAGATAAAAGGGGGAACACTACAGGCTGTCCTCAAAGGGGGTACTGTCACCACTGCTGTGGAGCTTGGTCGTGGATGACCTCATCAGGTCATTAAACGACAAAGGAGTATGGACGCTGGTAAGGTACCTGATGATATTCCCGGGTTTGGTGGCAGGCATCATGTGTAACGCACTGCGAATGATGGCGGAATGTCCTTTCAAAGAGTTAATCCATAAAGACAAAATTGGTTCTTCACCAACATGAGAACTCAAGACCTAGCGGCATTAGACGGGGTTGCCAAGAGTTACAATTAACCAAGGAAGTAAAGGATTTGGGTGTTACCCTCGATGCGAAATTGAGCTGGAAAAGTCACTTAGTTAAAACAACGACAAGCGCTACGCAACTATTCTGACGCTGCAGGAGAGTTGCCGGAAAAACCTGGAGATTAAAGCCGAGGGTGATTCGTTGGCTATATACTGCCATGATAGGACCAGTGATAACATATGGAGCAGTAGTCTGGTGGAGAAGACGAGAAATGTCCTCAACAGTGAAGCTGCTAACCGTTGCTAGCCACTTCCGTGTAGGACGTAAACAGGTGTCCCAACGGTGTGAGGCCGGAGGTTTACTCATAACCTAAGGGTATTTTCAAAAAATATTCATGGATTATCATTGATCGTACATGTCGTAAAAATATTTAGAATTATACAGAGTGTTCCGTTTTTCAGCTACATATCAAAGTTGTATTTTTTTTAAATGGAACACCCTGTATTTTGTTGAATATTTGGATCGATTACCCAAAAGGAAACAAATTACTAAAAGGTACTAAATGGTTTTGATCGTCATTTGTTTAGCTATTTACTAGTCTATTGGAAAAATGACCCAAATTTAACTACACCCCACTTCGCCATTTTGAAAAATTTAATTTTTAAATGCTGATCAAGACTTACTCTATTATTTCAGTTTTCAATCGCCCTGGACGGTTTGAGGATATTTTGATTCATTTATACAGGATGTTCATTCTACATAACGCAGAATGTATTTTTTCTCGAAAATGTTAAATGGAACACCCTGTATATTTTTTCACCATTCGGTTCGCCTTTTCACTAGCTTTTATTTGATACCATACTCGTTGAGGTTTGGCACAACGCTTATTGTGTTTAGTTTGCTTTTTAAGAAAAAAATGATATTATTAATGTTGAATATTAACCGACAATAATAATTAATTAACAATTACAACAAAACTTTAAATTGAAAAACAAATTTAAAATAATAACTATTTTATAAACAATAATACTTAGCGAGTAGCAGCCAACACATTCTTGACACCAGTAAAACTTTTCTTATAAATAAACCCAAAAGGCTAGGTTATATTAAATGTTCAAAATGCGAACTTTACTTCATTTCAGGATTCCAGGATTTTATTCTAAAGACAATAGGACATCTAATTCGTTTTCTTGCGTTGCTGTTACTGCATTTGCTTTTTTCTTATACTGCACTGATCCAGTTTCCTCCAGCGCTCACATAGTTTTTCAAGCGCTTCTGGTCGTAGATGTTGAACATTAGGATACCGTTCCTTATAAATGCGGGACGCCAAAAGAAAATTTTTGTCAACCTCCCCCAAAATATAAATCATGTTAATTAGTTCTCCTTTCGTAAAAAAAAATTTTAGGTAATTATGTACACGCTTATAATTATGATGAGAGATTTGACAGTATCTAGGCAACAACAATCAGTGTTTCATTTTTCCTTTTCATTGTGTTTGTATATTTTATTTATTGTCAATTTTTTTTAGAAAAAAAAATATAATTGTCGTGCCAAACCCCAACAAACATGGTATCAAAGAAAAGCTTGTGAAACGACCAATCGAATGATGTAAAACATACAAGATGTTCCATTTAAAATTTTCGAGGAAAATTACATTCTGTATAAACAAATCTAAATATCATTATATGCTCCACGGCGATTGAAAACTGAAGTAACAAAATAATTTTTTTGAGGATTTTAAAATTTTAATTTTGAAAATGGCGATGTGTAACGTCATTAAACTTGGATCTTTTTTCCGATAAAACTGTAATATCAAAGGAACTGGCGATCAAAACCATCTAGTGCCTTAAGAAAATTTGTTTCTATTAAAGCGGTGCATCCAAATATTCAATAAAATAAGGTGCTCCATTTATAGAATGTAACTTTGATATGTAGCTGAAAAATAGAACACTCTGTATAATTCAAAATATTTTTAGGACATGCAGTCAGGTACGATCTATAATAAACCTTGAATGATTTTTTTGAAAATGCCCTTAAGTTATGAGCAATCTCCCGTCCTCGCATCGTTGGGGCACCCTGTATGTGTACTATAAAATATCAGTTCCTTTTATTGTGAAATCTTGCATATATTTGCTTCTGTTCGTGAAGAGAGAACAGTTGATATATTTTGGAATTCTATGTATTTTATATGTAAATCTGAACCCGTCGAAGCATTGAAGTGGGTGTAAACATCAAGTAGAAACATAGCTTGGGTGGACAAATATACTTTGAATTCACGACAAGGGGCCTTTACCTAAGAAATATTGGAATCCTTTGTCAACTTCCGCATTGAACTGCAGGCTATATACCGAAATGAAGAGAATTCAAAGAGTTTCCTTTTAGTATTGGTCATTTTACACAAACAGTATCGAATCGCTAATGATTTTCACATTTCTTACATTCAAAATAAATCCCCCGCAGTGCAATGTTTTCGCCAATCCTCACTTTATCACTCCTTCCCCTGTCGCAACGTACAGCTGCCACTTGCCGCAAGCTTACCCCTTCTCCTCATTTCGTTTTTGCTTTCAAGTAACCACTTATCGGATATCGAGTTTGTTCTTCCGTGTTCCTGAAAATGTTTACTTTAAGTGCTCGCTATTGAGGACTTTATTGTTACATAAAATTGAGAGGCTTTCTTGATATCGATGCCTTTGTTAACCATTTTATGGTTTTAGTATGCGTTCCGTAAAATATTCGCCTTGTTTTCTTTTTCATTTTCTCACAGCTGCTTTACTTGGATTCTGGATTTTAGCTTGAAAGAAAATCCCAGGAATTGTGTTTTTTTTCTGGTTTAATTCACTTCTGTATTATTGGTTGCTACTTCTAAAAATGATCTTGTATTTTTTCCGCGTCTTGAGAAGAAAATGTAATACCCAGACAAAGTTGATAGTTTACTTTTACTTGGGACATTTGTACCATGTATATTTGGTTCCAAACTAACATTTTTCGAATTTATTCAATTGGTATCATCCCCTTTCCCTCAAATGAAACTTGTCTAATGTACTACACACAAAAAATAATTACTCAATTTGAATATAAATGCATCACATTGAATATAACATAAGTTCCTATTTAAATAGGCTTATGCAAGAAGATGATGTATTTATATTGAGAATAAAATTTGTTCAGTTTTCCAAACCCGTGAATTTGTCAGACGAAACTTTTTTTTAAGTTCAAATGTAATCAATATACTAAAATTATTATGAACATATAACACTTTCACCACAAGAATAATTATTTTGGATTTGATAAATAGATTTTCTCAACTGCTCAACTGGAAACTATCATATTTATGCCTTAATAATTTATGTACATTTGATAGAAGTGTATAAAAGCATTATTTGAAGTATTGCCATTATTTGCTTCCAAAATATAAGTATATTGAACTGATAATACTTACCTGCTTAATGTAAGCATTTCTATTATTCAAGCGTAATAATTACCTACTAATTTTGTGTCGGTAACACCAAAAAACCTCCATAGGGTAAAATCAATAAATAAAGAAATATTATCTAATTAAATAAATTTACTGTCATATTTTATGGTTTTACAATGCTTGGGAGAAGGTAGCGTATCGGGGTACTCCAGGAGTGCGCACGGGATTTTGATGCGTAGAGGTGTAAATGTGAAGCGTATCGTCGTTGCGACCGGTGTTCTCGGGATACTTCCCACTCAATGCCTGGGCCAGGTATCTAGTCGGCGTTGATATAATTTCAATCAGTATAATAATTTATGGTATTACCTACTGAAAACTAATAACTAGTAAATACCTACATATGTTTGTTAATGTACACACCTACTATATTCATATATTATCGACACAATGGCTCTAAATAGTTTACACTGATTTTCGACAAACAATGCAGCCACATAACAATATACAGAGTATCCCATTAGAATAAAGAAATATGCTAAAATTTATATTTTTGTGGACAGCCTGTATAACTCTTTAACTTACCTTTAGACTATTAGACTATTTGATCACAAAAAAGGCCATTATAACCGATTTCTGAAATTCGATAAAATATGCACAACATACGTCATTCCATGCTTATTGGAACACCCTGTATATTAAATTATCTACACCAATCGAAGGGCTCACTAAACGGTACAAGTCCGCCATTGAAACTTTTTTCCTATCTCTTACCGTTAAAAGTTATTCAGAAAAAACCAATTTTGGTAAATGCAAGGTGAATTCGCACCCCCTAAAGTTGAAGTCCCGCAGCAACGAGAAGCGTCCTTGAGTAACATTCCATGGAGTCTACAAACTGACAAAGTTTCATTAAAATCTGCGATTTACAGTTTGCGAGGTTCCCTTGTAAATATTATTTCAAAGCTTTTTAAACCAGTAATCCGTTAATATTAGATAACACGTACGTACACTTCGAATATTTTAATGGTAGTATTTGTGCATTAGCCCAATTTCACACCACTTTCTAAGTAGCTATGAAGCGGCTGGGGTATCCATTTAGATTTACTTACACTCACAACCAATAAGTAACGAGTAAAGCGTATTGCTGTGGACTGGCACCCCGGTTTTGGCAAATTCAGATTTTGTCATGTTTACACCGATCAGCCTTTGTCAATGTTTCGGGAGAATTTTCACAGATGTAATGTTTATTTTTGTATAAGATTTAGTTATTGAATTGATTGTATGATTTATTAAGTTTGGTGTTCTGTTGTTTTAAATTTAATTTCATTCATTTATATATTTTGTGTTCGCTTGTTTAGTTTATGTTATTAGGTTTTGTGATTTTTGTCCGTTGGCGGACTGATCTTTGCGGGTTCGCTGTACGCAGCGGTCGGGATTGTAAGAGTCAGTTCCGAGATAGACGAGAGCGTGAGTAGACGAAAAATTTTATATTGTTTACTGCCATTTTGTTATTACTTTTGATATAGAGATTTGTTTCGCTTAATTTGGATTTTATTCTGTCCATCAAGGAACTCGCTATATAATAATTGTTAATAACAACAATATAATTGTGTACACCATTTAGATATAAGATCATTTATTATTTCGTGCAGGAAGATAGGTTTTAGTTTTTTCTCCTTCATTATAATTTTAAAGAGTTCATTTTTGGTTTTCTAGTTTGCTGTTTCATTTTTATTTTAATATAATCACCGTCGGTTTGGGTGAATAGTAGCATTGTTCTTGCTTTAGTTTTCATTTTGTAAATGTTTAGTGTTCCACGATTTTATTTTATTTTAATTTGAAACCACGTGGATTGTATTAAAAAAAATATCTTCCTGAACTAATTTGTTTTTTGCTTTGATATAGGATTTAGCACTGTCTTATTTTAATTTAGAATCTATAGCAGTTTTTTTTATTTAAGCCAGGACCCTCTGTCCACGGTTTTTTTTTTTCCGCCAATTGTAATTGATTTTTTTATTTCTTTTTATAATAAATTCTTGTTCGTTTATTAACGTCATTCAAAATTCTGTTCTTTTATTTTTTGATTAAACCTTTTCAATTTTTGGGGTACTTGAGAAAGAAAGTTTTCTTTCACCCACAATTTACCTTTCGTGATTAGATTCAAGTTTTGATTCGCGAGGGTAACTCTGAGGTTAATTCTTCTTTTGCGCCCTTTAAAAATTTTATCCGTTGAGCTAGCTAAATTTTTTATTTTTAATTTTCATTTTTCTTTTTCAAACTCAGCCTGTACACAGTAGTATGTATATGCAAAATCCCGTAAACCCCCCTAAAAAAGAGGAAACCAATGAGAGATAAGTTTTAGTGCAATAAATGGTGTGATTTCGTTTCAAATGTTTCAATATTATGGTAATTTCAATTTGATATTTCATGTTTTCAGTACAAAAAAATTAATAATTTTATATAGTAATTCTAGCCGGCAGTACGGCTGAGAAGGAAGGGTGCATCATTGCCAATCTTGAAAGTCAAGCAGTAATATGCGGTACCGGTTGTTGGTTGGGTCACCATTCGGACAACACTTCTCAGTGGCTCGGTGTGTTCCGGCACTCTAGCCAAGGGCCTTCAAGGCCTGTAGTGCTGAGTTATTATTATTATTATTATATATAGTAATTCATTATACCAAATGTATAAGGGATTTTCAACTAAGGACATTTCATGGTTTCCAGAGTTTTACATTTTTAGAATAAACAACTGCGTTCATGCAAACGCGAAAACATAGTGTTGAAGGGTTCATGACTGGTGTAAAGGGAATTTGAAATCTTCTTCCCCTTCTAAACTCAGAATACGCCATTTGCCAACAAATGCCCTTTTATACGCGTATGTATACTGCTTTAAGTATTTCATTTCCTCACAAGCAGCAGCAATCCTAACGATCAGCATATGCCTTTTTTATGTGAACAGATAAAAAAGAATGTAGCTGCATTACCTCCCTTGATACTCTCGCTCTGACAATATACGTATCCTGAAAATCGGGAAACGGTATATAACGAAATAAAATTCTGCGAGTAACAGCTTGCTGTATGACAGACGTAAGCAAAACCGGCAAATATTGAACGCCCCCTTACGGAATGAGATGAAGCTACACAAGAAAAAGCGTGCGAAGTTCAATAATATCCGATCGGTAGGTCAAATTCAATTAATTTAGACGCCACTGTGAGGTAAGTTAATTAACTGCCCGTTCTAGAGTAGTTATTGTACACTTAATAGATAATTTTATATATATTTATATAAGAAAAAGAAGTCGTAGATTTGATAACTTGCTGATTGGATATCGTAGACGTACTCATCACGTGTCTCATCCAGTTATCCAGTTCGTATCTTGGGATTACCACTATTAGATTACGGTCGACAGTTTCACTCAATCACTTGGGAAAGATCAGGTAATTAATGATCTGTGGATGAGTTCTTGTCGCCCGCGGTAGTTCACGAATCTACAAATTTAATAGTTTTCAAGATATAGGCAGAAACAATTACTTTGTATGCTCAAAAAATATTTTGGGTTTAAGGTTATAGATGAAGGATTTTACAAAATATCTTTATGGATTTAATGAAATTTTCATCTTAAATTCTTACACATGCTTCTTTGCCCAAAAATCTCTCACTTATCAACAATCTGAGATAAAGTGGGTTCAATTTCTTTTTGCCATATGAAATTGCTATAGTAATATAGTGCAATTATGTAATCATACATTATTATGGGAAGTAAGATTTAGTGAAATATGCGTTTTTAATATATTGTATATATTATACTTTGTTTTATACTAGTTACAATGCAAAAAAATGAAGTTTGTATTGACAGTTCAACTGGCAGTTTATTGATTCGATTACTGCTCGAAAATATTTCACTTGATTTGGACAAAAGCATTGTTCATAAATTTATGCCTAAATGCTTATATGTTTTTGTGATTTTCATATTAAATATTTATTTTCTGGCCTTCATTTCCACAATCGTCGCCTACTAAGATTACAAATATGATCGCAACAATGAAAAATAAAAACTATATAATAACTCGAAAATTAAAAGAGATAGACATAGAGTATGCTTAGTAAAAATCAAAGCACTTATTAAACAATATTACTCAATGATGTAAACATATGCAGGGTGTTCTATTTAAAAAAGTAAGATAGAATAAATATTTATAAAAGTAAGATATACCCATTTGAACTTGACTGAGTTTGTGCTTTAGTGACGAACACCCACTACATTAAAATGCAACTATAAACGCACCTGCAGGTATAAGTAGATGCGTACTAAGATATTTTACAAGTTGATTTACTTATTCTAAGCGGTAATTAAATTACAATCAATTTTCTTAAACAGTACAAACCACAAAATTTTTAGAAAAGTAAAGACATATTGGATATTAATGAGTTTAGCTGTAAAGCATGTTTTAGCAGCATATTTCATTTTATTTTTTTAATTTAATGGCGCTTTTAAAAATGCATTCAAATAGGAGTATCGTTTAAAAAAAAAAAAAGTTGAAGGCTGTACCGAGGTTACGAACCACCCTGTATAGATCGCAATAATTTTGCGTTATAGAAAAATCATAATCCTACAACAATTTATAAAAACTTTTTTCCCTGTATAGGATTATCAAAATCTATACAACATTATAAGTTAAACTAAAATAATAAAGCGTTGAGAGGGTAGAAAATAATATTTAAAACTTATTACAAAATTTCTCGCTTTGTTCGACAAACAAAAACAACATCTTCTATTGCAATATTTGCAGCGTCTATTTTTCCCCGAAGCGCCGAAGTTACAGCTACATTAACAAATTGCGCTAAATAGTGCAGTATTTTATGTTTCGAGCGCCGTTAATTTTAGTATCTATTAATATATACTGGGTGAGTTTTTTATCTTGGGACAACGGAATATCTCTAAACAATGCATCAAATCAAAAAAAAGATCTTAATAAGGTTTGTTATAATGTAGGGGGCTCACTGAATGGGGCCGAACTCGACCCCCCCTCACCCCAGAGTGGGAGGGGAGACAACTTTTAAATCTTAAATGGGAACCCCCATTTTGTATTGCAGATTCGGGCTCTACGCCATCAAGCATGTAGTGTTTGTTTGAAACTTTTTTTTTCGATTCGCAACAGATTGCGCTGTAATCGCAAAAAACATGATTGTGAACGTCTAGAAAAAATGCACAAAAATGAGAAGTAAGCAAACAGGATTTGGTGTTTTTTTTTTTATTTTAACATTAAATAACATTTCAAAACGCCATTCAACAACGAAGAACTTTACTTTATTGTACCCATTACAGAAAATATGTTCGAAAATGTGCCCGTCCACTTCGATATATTTATTTATTCGCAATTGGAATGATTGGACACAACTGAGAAGTGTTTCCGGCCTTTTCCTTGAACAAGCGCTGGTGATTCGCCCAATCATGTTTTCCCTCCTGGTTGGCAATTCTGTATAAGCTTCAGACTTTAAGTGGCTCCACAAAAAGAAGTCAGGGGAAGTAAGATCTGGAGATCTTGCAGGTCAAGACACTGGACCACCTCTTCCGATCCATCGACGATTGTAGGCTCGATCTAATACTTCTCGTGCTGTTCTTGAATAATGGGCTAGACAACCATCATGTTGGAACCACATTGTTTGTCGTACGTCCAAGGGAAGGTCTTCAAGTAACACTGGAAGTTCGTTCTGCAAGATGTTTCGATATTTTTCACCATTTAAGTTTCCATCGATGAAAATATGGACCAATAAGCTGATTACCAATTATTCCACCCCAAACATTTACGTTCCAAGGATGTTGATGTTCAACTTAGCGCAACCAATGGGGATTTTCGATACTCCAGTAATGCATGTTGTGCCAACTTACCGTACCGTGATTTGTGAATGTCACCTCGTCAGAAAATAATATTCGAGCAAAAAAATTGGGATTATCTTGTATCCGTTGAAGCACCTATTGACAAAATCGCACTTGATTTTGAAAATCGTCGCCATGAAGTTCTTGATACATGGAAACTCTAAATGGATGATATTTCCTACGCTTTAATATTTGGCAGATAGTGGACTGAGAAATTCCTGATCCGCGAGATATTTCTCGAGTACTAATGTGCGGATTATTAGCTACTGTAGCTAATACCGGGATTTCATAATTTTCTCCAGCAATTGTTTTACGGTGTTTACGTTTTCTTGACTGTACAGTTCCTTCGCTAGAGAACTGTTGAACGACTCGGTAAAAAGAAGCGCGCGATCGCACCTTGTCGGGAAAACGTTGTGAATAAGGATTAACAGGATCATCGATATTCCTACCACTTTCTCCATAGATGTAAATCATTTCAATTCTCTCTTGTAATGTTATAGCCTCCATTACTATTCAAATATTCGATTCATACAGGCTGTCTAAAAATTAGTGATGGGTATATAAAAAAATTTTGTAAATTGCAAAACTAATTGTCTTCAAACAGATTATTCAGTATTCTTTTGTATTGTTGGGTGTAAATTCTACACCAAATTCCTGTCACTATACCTATTTTCAGTAGTTCTCTTTTACATGTTTATTGCTGAGAAGACTACATATTATTGTGCAATTTATAAATTAAATAGTTGACATACACAACTAACCGACACACATGCATTAAATATATCCACCGAAACGCCAATACCAAAGCCTGGTGCCTCGCAAAATGTGAACAAGGTTCCGGAGCACCGAACTAGCTATTTCTATGCAATAAAACCATTCATACTAATATGGTTTAGTATCCCATTTTATACTTCTAACTCAGTATACTATACGCAAAAGCCATTTTATTGTAGAGAAAGTATTGTAAATGCTTAAGTGCATAAATTGTGCCACATATAATGTTATCTACCTTTGATAGAAAACGACAAAAATATCTAATGACTAAAGAAGAATTTTTAGATATCCTTAAAAAGTATGACAAAATATTTATTTATTTATTATCGTTATGTGAGGTGTCTACCAAATAAAGATACCCGCATTAATACAAAATTAGTTTTGCACACTTAAAATATTGAGTTGACCATGAAATAGAGATGTTTGTTATAGAAAGGTACCTTGTAATGAGAGATCTTTGACCAGCTTTTACATCACTAGGAACGAAATTAGATTTGTATTGTATAGCAAGGAGCATTGAAGTCTTAATTTTCGCCGAGTCCACCTTCTGTGAATATAAGTTCCTATCGCAGACGCTAAGAATATTTTTGCAACAGTATTTTCTAAGTTCTATACTCCTGCCCATAAAATAGCAGCCTTTAAAAAAAGTTAAGTTTTATGGGCATTACGTCCGTTTGTATCTTTAATAATATTATCTCTGCTCTGAGATCATTCAGGATCAAGTAAGTGTCCTATTCGATCTCCGACTCTAAAATTGCCCGATAAGTTCCATCACGAGGCTTTATAAATTACTGCCCAAATGCGCACATATCTTCTCTGCATAGAGCATATTCATCTGATTACTTTCAAATATGTTTTTCTTTCTTGTATATATGTTCTAGTGTTAATGTTCTCCATTACTGAATTTTCAAGATATGTCATTCACATGTCATGCGAAGGAAAGGTGAGTATTATGTAGTTAAATAAAAAAAGTGGGCTTAGCCGTGATACACAAATATTCAAAGTACTTATATTTCAAATAAGCTACAAATTTATACTTTGTTTTTCTTTTTACTCCTGAAACATTTTATCAGTTTTCCATATTAACTTATAAAACTAGATCTAAGAAATATGTTGCTATGGTCGTGAGTTATACCCAGTAGCACGTTTCACATATATTTTACACACGTGTTTACCCTCAACTACTTACCAAACATTGATTTTAAGAATGCGACTCTGCTGTTATCACTCTTTCCCAGTCAGAAGTTATTTTAAAGTTTGAATAAGGTTATACCGGAACCTCTGCGAAAGTTAGTAACAGTAAACTTGTCTCAAAATTTATCATATTTTGCATCCACACATGTAAATATATGCACTACCACAATGTAGGTGTATAAAACACATTATTCGTAAGGTTTTTACAACACTTTAAGATCGCTATCTGTATCAAAGTTAGGCGAAAGCTATGCAAAGGAGGAAGTTAAGCAGTATTTATAATATGATTTATCGTGGAATATTATGTGATATTTCTCATATAAGGAAATTCAAAACACCGGTACAATATTACATAAATTTAGAATTATTTCCTGTATAGGCGGAAATATGTATTTGCCGCATGTGGCTTTACTTATTTTTTTAACGTATTCAACTTGATTGTTTACTGCGAGAACATGTAATCTAAAAAGAAAAATATCCTAAAGGTATCAAGACATATGTTCCATCACTGCCTGATTTATACGTAGCTGAAATAAACAAACTTATTGCGCGTAAAATAATTTTTGGTTAGAAGCAGGTTTAGTTACGCATAAACTATTAAAGCACAGGAACATATTATTCAAAACCAATATTCATAAATTTAATAACTTACATTCTGCTGTTGAATTATTCAAAACAAACAACAAACTATAAAGTTTGCCTACGAAATACATCTAGGAAATAAATAAAAGAAAAACTGCTAACTATGTTAATGAAAAACAGAAACCATTGCAAATTGGAATATCCAGCATATTCATGTACACCGTCAATGCTATTTCTATTTTGTGGGTTTCATGAAATAGTTGAAACAGTATCCCCTTTTGACATTTGGATCGCCATTGCAATTCCTGTAAATTCAGTAAAGGGTTATGGCGACATTCATTGCATTTCGTTAATTAAATGAAAATGTACCCTATGTGTACAATACGATAGCAATGAACACATTCCTACACTCGAAGTAACGCTAATGACTTATGGTAGATAGGGACTCGAGTTTGTGTATAATGTTATTTTCTTTTTTACTGCTATTGCTTGTATAGTGGTTCCTACAATAAACTATGAACCTTGCCTGTTTTATCTATTAATTTAATTTTCACTGATGTCTATTACAACGTCCTCTGGTGATTTCTTATTTCCTGCCGGTATCACTGGATCACTGGAAAACAAGGTCTTGGTCCTTACAAAATTCTTTAATGTGTGTGTAATTTCACTCTAGCCGAGCATCCTCAGGTCAGCTACAAGGTATCAATTTATGAGAGAGTGTAAAAATTATTAACAAATTAGTAATGTATAGGGTTAAAATATTTTATACATAAACAAGAGAGATAAGCAAAAGTAAAAAAACTATTTAAAAGATACTTATAATTTAAAATCATTTTAAAAATAGTCCAGGTTTAAAGACAAATTAAAATTGGAAGGTGCAATGTAGATAGTTAGACTTAAGTAAAATAAATTTGTAAAGAATAGACATTAAAAAACACAATAAAACACTTAATTTAAACAAACAACACTTTAAAATTATTTAAACTAGATGCTGTCACTTCTCACTCAGAATATAAATAGATTCTGGAATGAACTTTAAATATAATTAGAAAATTTCTAGAAAAATGCAGTACACTATTATTAAAGAACTAAACATAAAGTAATGAAGTGCTGCAGACATGGTATTATAATTGAAAACCATATATGTAAAGGGGTCATCTCTTGAGTAAAACTTAGAAAAGAGGAGTGGACTCGAAAATGAATTGCGAGTTTAAAGAAAGGTCTCTATTAGTGAGCTGTGCCTCATAT
>RXPK01004579.1:0-30419 GCA_004143645.1 Protaetia brevitarsis | reverse complement strand
TAAACCTACCCAGTGTACAAGCAAGTACCAGTCGAAGTTAAAGTACCGTACGACCGTCCTTACCCAGTACACGTACCGCAACCATATCCAGTCCACGTCGAGAAGAAAGTGCCAGTACCAGTAGAGAAACCTGTTCCATATCCCGTCAAAGTAGCTGTTGATAGACCTTATCCAGTACCGGTAGAAAAACCAGTAGCAGTTCCAGTGAAAGTACCAGTACCAGCTCCATACCCGGTAGTTCACAAAGTAGCTGTTCCAGTCGAGAGACCAGTTCCGGTACCATACAAGGTTCTAGTCGAGAATCCAGTTCCAGTCACGGTAGAGAAACCTGTACCGGTACAAGTAGTGAAACACGTACCTTACCCTGTTAAAGTACCAGTACCGGTACCGATCCATGACCATCATTACGGTCATGGCGGATATTATTAGGGATTGATTTAATTCACTGGCTTTACGTCAGTATTTCTCATGTGATCTTTATGTATTATATAAATAAATTGTATATTTTATATTTATATACCTTCTTTATTATTATTATTTTTTGTTTTTTTTTTACCTATGAAATACACAAACAATTATTCTGATTGTATATCATATCGTTGATTATCTAAAATAAATCCGATCTTTACGTACAATATAACATATTTTAAACCCCGTTCGTACATACTTCAGATTGCGTAAAAGCGCTTTTAATATATAAATATGGAACTTAAAGCGTAGTTACGTGTGCATAATAACATTTGTACGAGTGCATATTAAACCGCACACGGTGCCATAGTTCTTGCGTAACTGCGCTATCGCGTATTGCACTCGGACATGCCTCAATTTCTCTACGCTATGCGGAATTAAGATTTCCCCTCGATGTGTAACATATCGGGAGTCGACGGACGGACGAGAAATTACCCGTCTCACGAAAAGTAAGAGTTCTTTTCGATGCGGAGCGATAGATATCCGCGAAGGCCGTCCTTCCTTCGTAAAATAATCCGCGTAAGAGCGTGTTACACATCCGTTTTCGCTTGCAACAGACTTCTCGATTCGGCGCTTGAAAAAACTGCAAGTTATATAGCCATACGATATGGTATCCCTGAGTTGAATATGTATGACGAAAGATCTGATACCTACGAAAATCATCCGAATGACCCAGCGACAAGGAGAGGTTGGTTTTCGGAACGAATACTTTCCCCTATTGTCTGATGCGCGATATAATAAATCGTCAGGCGATTTCTAATATCGTATATAAGGTTATATGTGACACACCTTTTCCACTTCATGACAGCCACGGTAAGGATAAACAAACGAAAACCGTGTAGATTAATTTAAATTGCTAAAGTTTTATTATAACAATAAAACCAAAGGAGCTTCTGTTAGACAATATACCATCAATAAAAAGAACATATATGTATATCTAAATTGCTGAAATAAATTAGCCAATACAAATATATCGTAAAGCTTACACAAGGCATACCGAAACTATTAAAACAGAAGCGATATAACAAATTTAATACGCAAGTCGCATAAATTTACATATTTAAGCGTCTATCAATCCAGACAGAACCTAATACAATCAATCATTTATGCATCTATTGACTGTGTTTCATATAAGAGAGAAAGATAGGAAAAAACATCATTTACATTTTAAATAGGAATACTTTTAGATGATCAAATAAATAAAAACCTTTGTAACACATCGATATCTATCCGCTCATTGGCAAATATTAATTAACGATGATGTAAATAAAATTCTTCACTAGATTCAATAGGTAAGAGTGCTGGTTAATTTTATTTTAAATCTTGCCAGTTTTCCATGCTGTATACTTTCACATTGCCCACACCATGAAAATTTCCTTTTAACAAATTTATTTTTCTAAAACTCAATTTAACGTCAAACTAACAGGTGCCTATATATAGGCTGACATAGAAAAAAACTACAATGCAACATGTGATAGAAGACCAAGAAATAACAATAAAAGTTCCTATCCGCTAATGTTGCATTGCTTTTTGTTTTCAAGTTACAAGCTGTTGAAGTTAAAAGGCTTTTATTAAACAAAACAATATTCAAAAATATAAGATACGTATCAGTTTTGCATAAAGTGTTCAAAAAGTGTCAAAAAGTGACCTTGTTCCTGAATGCACATTTCCAATCTTTGTGTTAATGACTGACGGCACTTTGAAATATGTTAGCATTATTACGAAATCTGTCAGCAAACTCCATAATTGTTCTTCACTATTTAGTTCTGCGGCATACACTTCAGTTTTCATAAATCCCCAAAATGAAAAATCGAGGGGATTAAGGTCGACACTACGAGCTGGCCATGGTATAGGTCCCCCACGACCAATCCACTTATTTCCAAATTTTCTTTGCAGAAATACGCTTAATCTCCTAGAATAGTGAGCTGGCGCGCCGTCATGCATGTAATACATTCTTCTTGTAATATTCAATGGAACATCTTCTAATAAAGTATTCAGTTCATTTTCCAAATTCCATAGAGTTCGCCTGTCAATCGTCTGGGTATTCGAAATGTACCAATTAGATAATTGCCGATTATACCTGCCCACACATTAATGGGAAACCCATACTGGTAATTCCGTATTACGTTCTGATAAGGGTTTTCATCGCTCCAATAATGCATATTGTGAATATTCAAATGCCATCGCGACTAAAACCTGCTTCATCGGTAAACAAAATTAATGACAGAAAGTTTTGCCCTTTATTTTGCAACCACTCGCAATATTGTAAACGCGGTAGGAAATCCTGTTCCAATAGTGATGGATTTTTTTGGAAATGAAATGGATGAAGAAGTTGTTTTTTGAGGACTTCCCTAACAGATTCACGATTGACATTCGGTACAGCTGCACTTATTCTTCTGGTGCTTATTCTAGGATTGTCTTCTAGTATTTGCAAAATAGCTTCTTCATTTGCAACAGTACGACGAGTTCTGTTAACCCCAGAATCAAATCAACCAGGTAATAAGGGACCAACAAAAAAAGAAGGCTGCAGCTCTGTAGGTATTATTTTCGCATCGTAACAGGACACTGTACACTGAAAGAACACCTACAGAAAAAATTGGGATTAACACTGGAGATATTAATTATCGAATGAGAAGGCGGAGAATGCTTACCACATTCTATGTGAATGCGGACCGCTGGACGCAAAAAACAGGCATTTTTTGGCAAGCCAAAAATGAACCCAGAGGATTTCTCCAATGAACCAGCCGAAGACCTGTACAGATTAATGCAGGGTACTGAGATCCTGGAATGGTTGGTACAATTTAATGGAAAAGAAATGGGAGAATAAATACAAAAAAAAAAATCAAGAGGCTGCAATGTTCCCACAAAAAAAAAAAACAAAGCCGTGATTGGTGTTCTTGGATAGATTTTTGAAAATGATAAAGGCGTGTTTCTCTGTTTTTCGATTCGATGTGTACTTCTCGAGATAGTTGGCGTTCCGGAGCTATTATGGAATTGGAAAATCACAATCCACATCAGAGTTACTCTAATGGCGGCTATAGAGACACTGCCGAAACGTCGGATTTAAGCAATGCAACAGTCCAAACACTAACTCACGTCTACTAACAGAGATCAGTAAGAATACGTGTTGAACTTCGTCGAAATTCTGTGCACTTAGAAAATAGTTAGGTATCCAGTCACCGACAGCGTTATTTTACCGCGTTAATTTGAAATTTGTAATTGATGGTCTTCAAATTATTTATTATTGATAGGAGATAATTTATGGCCAAACAAAAACATGCTACATAAGGGTCATTTTTTTATTCATCGATATCTAATTAATATATAAACATAAAAACTCTATAATCAATATACCTATCGATGAATAAAAAAATACACCTTAAACTTAAAAGAAGACAGTCACAAAGAGTTTTATTTTTAATGCTAAAACTACGGAAAATGTGTATATAAAATCCCTACGAATATAAATTACTACATGCAACAATATCCTACAGAATTATACACACATTTTGGAGATGTTTCAACATTAAAAAACAAAAATCATCGTCTCCTTCCAAGCAGACATGTTCTTGATCAGCAATAAATTATCCACTTTTAACTCGAATATTCACGTCGATTCGTCGATGTAACTTTAATAACATGAATGTTATATTCTATTATAACAAAAATCAATGTTCTTTTTAGCGTTGCCGACCTATTTCAGTAAATTCCAGAAAACTAATGCGGTGTAACCGAGTTTGAACGTATTTGCGCAACCATTTTGGGCGGCCTAATAGATAAGAACAAGGAGTACAGCTGCTGTAGGGACTGCCAACTTAATACGCTACGTAAACGTTTAAAAAATAAAAATACTAACTTTCCGATTGTAGCGCTCCTCTTGTTTAGAGGTAGAACTGAGGGTTTGCAACTCAACTAAGTGCTTTATTTTTCAATGCAAAATCGAACTAGTTTACATGGCATGGTCTACTAACTTATCATCAAGAATTTCACCTGATGAGTCATGAGTTATATAGCTAACATCAGCAGTAAAACTTTATTCTCTGCATTACCCATATTTTTGAATGTTTACGTAATAGTTCATGTCAGCATATAAAATCTAAAGGATAGATTATACGAATTACATAAAAATTTTATACTATGCATTTATAACTCTGCGAATTTTTCTACGCGCGAGAGATGGGACTTCGATTATATTATTATGGTAAATCGCAAAATATCAAAGTGCAAAACGTACAGCGATATCGACTTTCGATTATCTCAAACGCTTGTAATTTTCACGGGAGAAAGGAATTGCATAAGATAAATCAATTTGTATGTTTTTCAGGTGAGAATCCTGTTGGAAAAGGAAAAAAAAACCTTCAATAGACCAGACGATGAGAATATAATAAGATATTTATTCATTCTCACATGCTCATGAAGTTGCAATTCAACCATTAACAAAATACGGTTGCATTTTTACGTGATCCTTTAATTATTTCTAATATAAACATGTTTCTGCACGTGTAAATGAAGTAAATAAACCAACAATTTGTTATTATAGCTTCTCACATGCCCTAGATGGATAATAAAACGCCTGCGTAATGCTTCACTTTCCATTAGCGCAAATAACGGTGAGTACAGTTCTTCTGCTCTGACGGTATTGGATCTCGATGAGGAAGAGAGGTTTTACTGAAACGTGGCCTTCGGAAACCGCTGCCGCAATTTTTACACCGAACCGCTATAACCTTCAACAGTGATATCGGTTGCAAGGGAACGTTATTTTTTTGCAACCGAAAGAAGTCATGTAAAAACGGAATGTGGTTATGTAATTGTGTTTCATTTGTTATAATTAACGCATTCAATTTTCTAGAGAAGAAAAATGTATTACAAAGAGATATATTATACATATATATATTAATATACAGCTACTGATAAAATTATTATTTCTTATTACTTATGTACCTTATGTAAATATACATTTACGAACACATTAAGACATAGAAATTATGATAGAAAGATTCTTTGTAATTTAAGGGATCAGGGGATTAAGTGCACATTTAAAAAAAATATGGGTAATCGATCTCATACTTAGAAAAAACTTGTTATCTAATTTGGTGGTAAAACTTAGTGGTGGGCATAATCGAATGACGGAAAAGGCATCATTCGATTATTGAGGATCGATCATTCGAGAATTCGATTATGGCGTTTGGATTATGATTGATCATTCGCTTATGAATTACAATTCGATTATAAGTGATTTATATGAATGATCGTTTGATTATAGTGAGAGATAGGTAATTAAATATTATGATACTGCAAAAGTGATATATTGTCAGTTTATCCAGCTTTTAAGGTATCAAAAGCTACAAGTTTGATAAATTTTCTATTTTTTCATATATACATAATTGTCTTTTTTGTAAAGAAATTGAATTAGTTTCAAAATCTATCTAGTAACTTTGTTTTTTCTCCTATTAAAAGTTTGACTTGTTCAAAATTCAAAGTGTGATTATTGCCAATTACATGTTTTTTTTTCAGAGAAGTAATGTTTTTAAAATACTCACATTATACTATACACTATAATAATGAATTTACAAAAACAAAGAAAAAACAACAAAGATATTAAATATGTACAATCTTCCAGAAAAACTAAACAAGATTTTAATTTCATATAATCTTAAAGATCAAAATTATAACAGTTTTCATTTTTTTAAATCAAAAGTGCAACATATCACTCCTATACAAAAATAACACTTATAAATATAAAATAACTTGGTAAAAGTGTTTTCTGTGGATAGCGGTTCTGGGTTCGTCCCGTTGCTATCCTTAAGAAAATAACAAATAAATAAATGGAATACACATCGGAAAAATTACGTACATTTATGTATAAGATTAAAAAGCCATAAATATTCAAATAACATTACTTCTCTGAAAAGAAATACACAATTTTTTAAATATATCAATTTTGTATAAAATAGAAATCAATGTTTCAAAGTCAATGATTTATACAACCAACTCAACGTCGATACAAGCGACAATTAGTTAAAAATCTTAACTTCTAAGAAACACTATACAGAAATCTACTTTCCAAGAATTATACAAATGATCGCAGCTTTAACTACTGTCTAAGAGATGGCGCCATATACTTCATATTTTAAAAGAATATTTTTTATGGAAAAATCCTAGAATTGATTTCATTTAGAATATTAATTAAAAACACTAATCATTCTAAATTCATTCCAGTATTAGATTTAATTCTAAATGCAATAGCCACTAACTTAAGTAATTCTCTTTTTAAGATTAAAATGTAGTGATTTTATTTTAATATTAGTTTTCTACAAGCTTGCGCATACTTCATTTACACACGGCAAACATATATATAATCACATCCAATATTATCACCATATTAAAATCAACAGTCTCAAGGACACTGCAAAAGCTTAATGAAACGGAAAGTCGGTCAAAATTCGATCGACATAAAATTGTGATGAACAAATGAAGATAATTTTTTGGATGTTCTTATTAATCTTCAAGAAGAATAAAAAACGTCACTAACGAAACCATCCTTATATTACTTTACTGATTCCTTTTTCTTGTCAACAAAAGAAAATTAGTTTCATCCGTATAAAATACATTAAGTAAAAGAATTAAATGAAGACGATCCTTATAGAAGCATGCAGTTTTGTTAGGAAATGGTGAATAAGATTCATCGTGATGAAACGAAAAATGTTAATAGCCAACGCTTGATTTTAATACCTCAAGCCGCATACCCACGAAACCCTATATCATTATAATTCTTGGAAAAGTGTCTATTCGAAAATGTGAAAAGATACAGGGCGATCCATTTAAGAAAAAGTACTGATGACGTCATATCTCGAAACATATGATAGTTGTTGGAAATCAAAGTGTGTTACAGATTGGAATAAAAATACTACAATTTTTTTTCATTAGGTTAATTTTTAATAAAACCCTGTATAACATATTCGATTGTTTCAATTTGACCAACATTTAGTATGTAGTAACATGGATATAATTTTTAATGAATTATGTAAATTTATCATCTACAATGTCGTAATAGATAGAGATTTTTATATTAATCTCTGTGATATGAAAGAGGTGAAATTTCAAACTACGTGATCTCATACAACTTTAGAGCCGGAAGTACTTATGCAAGAATTAAAGAAAAAGAACACTTTCGGTTACCGTATAGAAAAGTACCAAAATTAATGTGTATGTACAAAATATGTTTATGTATTTATGCTAAGTATATAACAACAAATATTTTAACGAGACACGCACTCGGAAGTTTATATTGATAGAAAATACTTAAAAAATACATTTTTTAACGCAATACTTAAAAGAAAATTTTAGGAAAGCTACCATTATATTTTCTCAAAAACTTACCATGGCGTAAAATGAGTATAGAATATGTACAAATCGTGCTATATAGCCAAATAAAAATTAATACGTTTTTCTTCTAAGGAAACGCAGAATTCGCGAGATTATGCATGCAGACGCAATTTATATATAGTATAAATATTAATTAATTATTAGCTTTACGTACATGTTAATTTTTCGCTTTCCAAGAGACAAAACGCAGCACACGTTCGCCAAGAACGGTGATATCGCATAATACTCCTATAAGTTTGCAATCATTAGAAAAAGATCAGCTCATTCAGAAACGCGAGCATATCTCGTGTAGAAAACGAAACTAATTTCAAAACTTACTTTCTACGTATCCAGATGTAGATTATGTGGAAAATTTATTATAACGCCGTGTCGTGTACAGAAAATGAATAATTCTGCAAGCATTATCAATCGTAGTATTATCTCGGTTTCATATCATGTTGGGTCATTTGTACGCAAAATTTCCTTTTTCAAAGTAGGAAATTCAAGATAATTAGCAGGATGTATAAGATCAACATTAAATAAGTTATTAATTCTTGTCACTGTACTTAACTCAAACTCTCAAACAAAGCATTTCCTACCGAAGTATACAGGTGTCTCACCGAATTGGGACATTAGATTTCTTTGAACTTCTAGTAGAAATTTGATTTTGAAACTTGTAGTGTAGTCATGGCCCACTGTGGTCTGTTTAAGGAAAATATTTTCAACTTTATAGCACTTTCGGTATACAGGGTATTGATCAACTTTCTTATTTTAAATGGAATGGTATTTTTTTATCGGTCTAATGAATTTTGCGAGTCATTTGCAACTAGTTTATATGAAGGTTCCCTATCCCTAAACTCGACCGTTTTTAAGATATTTTCATGTTCGTTGATTTTTTGACATTTGCACTCTTTCAAATAAAACCAAATATTTATATAGATAGCAGATATTTTGTGGTTCTACTAAAGTCGATGTAAATACAAGGACATAGCTATAAGGTGATATAGCACTAATTGCTGAATCAAATACAGGGTGTTCACAAACGCGCCTCAGATGTGGATATCTTTAAGCTAACAATAGTTTTTTCTTTCAAATGGAACATGATATTTTTTACTACAGCATTGAATGCAGCGTAAAATTCTACATCGATTGATATTAGGGTTTGGTAGGGTTTGGTATACTTATTCTTAATAGTTTTTGAAGTATTAACATTTCTTGCAAAACAGTTAAAAATATGCTAAATTCAAAGTTTCAACCACATAAAATAAGTTTTTTTTTCCTACAAAACAAACATCTTGTACATTTTGCCTAACTTACCTAAATATTTATGTTTCAGATATCTAACGTTCACTAGTTTCTTACTAATAGTAATGTCTTTTAGTCATAGAGAACGTACATTAATTATTAGATATTAGTAGGCCATGAGATGTGCTAACAAATAAGTGATATCCATTGTTGGTAATTTGTCAAACTGCGCAGTGATAAACCTATGCAGTATTAACAAGTCATATCTTTTACAGTAAGAAAATATTGTAAACCGATAGGAATACAAAGTTACATATACAAATAACATTTTAGACTTATTCCACATTCATGAAGAATGTAACAATGATTAGATACCTACCCTTATTTGCAATGAATAAAAACCTATTAACTAATAATATTTCAAATATTGTTCACTTACTAGACCAGGTTTTTTCTTTGTAGGGGAGCCGTTTGACATGGAGTCTCCGAAAACAATGCAATCTCTTGACTTTTTGTATTAGACTAGGTATTAAGCGATACAAACAGACAGCATAAATCAGGAACAAATTATTAAAAGTCTTCGAAAATATGTCCATTATAAATGTTCTTTCAGGATAATAGTTTCTTAGTTTCTTTTTAGTTTGATTTATTCGATGTATTTAATAAGCAGGCAAAAATATTAACATGTAATTTGCTGTCGCATGATAATTATGGCTTATTAACATTTTATAATTACAATTACATAAAATTTGCTAATAATTGGAAAACTTCCAATGATAAATATCTCAGGTATTGAAACCAAACAATGCAAAAAAGATAACGCATCATTCTAAAAAAATAATATACAGAGTGTTTTTAGGAACAAAAATATTTTATTTACTGGAAACTTGGAAATTAGTCATATTTGAGGCAATAAAAGGCAAAAAAGTTTATATCAACACCCTGTATACCCAAAGTGCTATAAAGTATAAAATATTTTCCTTAAATAGACCACAGTGAGCCATACTACACTACAAGTTTCAAAATCAAATTCCTGCTAGAAGTTCAAAAAGATGTAATGACCCAGTTCGGTGGGACACCTGTATATGGGTCATTCCATGTCAACGGGAACACTATTCTGGTTATACAGTTGGAAGGAATATAATACAAATAAATTTAAGAAAACCTTAAAAACTTGGTTGTTAACTAAGTGTTTTTATTCAATTAATGAGTACTTGGATTACTGTTTTTGAACTATATTTATTTTAATTTCTGTCATTTCAATTTTTACTTTAGTTCTTTTGTATATTTATTTCGATTTTATTTTGTAATCTCATGTACTACATTGTTTATTTGTATTTTTTTATTTTGTATTTCCCTTCCCACCTTTTCCTTTTGACCTATTTCAAACCTTAGTCTATGAAATAAAGTTTATTATTATTATTATACATCTGAAGTCAAAACTGTATTTAAATTTATTGAACCAAAGGAATTAAGTATATAAAAAACATATATCTTCTTCATACGTATACATCTATATACAAGAGTACATTATATACTTATTGTTTTTACACAACAGATGTGTATTCAAGTTTTTTTTTTTATCCATGAAGTCTATTGCGCAATAAAAACAAATCGTATTTACCAAATGTTAAGAAGTACAATGAAATTTCTAAATCAATACGACAGAGATGTCAAAAGCTCTTCGTCCACACACAAAGACTTCATCTAAGCTGTTGGGAAAGTGAAGACATTACAGTATTTATTTATCATGATCACATTTGTCAAGCGAAGATACAACGACACTAAAAAAATATATAGCCGAGTGATTGTTTCCTTATAGTCTAATGTTCTAGAAAAAAAAAAGTGACTGAAGTGCCAATTAAATGGAACGAGTATTTTCACATCATTTTATTCACAAAAAAATTCCATTGTGAATAAAATGATTGATTAAAATTTTAATATATATTTAATTTAAATTTTAATTACCGTTTTGTAAGGATAACGGTTGGTTAACGACGAGTTAAGTACTCCTACAGTGTTTTAAAAGAATCTAAAAGAGGTAATCTGTAATATAAATGTATCTAAAAACCTATTGCCAATTGTTGGTTGCAAGTATAAAAAATCCATTCATGTAATAAATACCTACTACAGATTTTATTCTACAGGCAAACGAGAAAGAAAAATTGCATGATACACTCCCATCCTTTTCTATATTGACAACAGTTACTCCCCACGGTAGAAACGCTTTCGCCAGCCTGCTTTCTATAAAACACGATAAGGCCCCTGATTCTCCATCCAGTCACCGCTTTGGATACAACACGACTCGACAGAACATGAGATTACTGGTAAGTAACGCCGGAAAGAGGTGAAATAGATGCAGGTGATGGGACTGTGACACATAAATTTCCTTAGTGTTAAAATAAACGCTATCAGAATATATTTTTTACTAATATTTAATTTTCAGGGATACATCGCGCTCTGCGCCTTGATAACCGCCTCCTTGACCGAAGAAAAGGACGAAAAGAAAGAAGCAGAACCCAAGCAGACCGCCGAGAAAAAACAGGACAAGCGCGGCTTGGACTTAGGACACGACGGTGGCTTTGATTTCGGCCATGATCTAGGAGGCGGTGAAGAGTTCGGCGACCACGATTTTGGCGGTCACGATTTTGGCAGTCACGATTTTGGCGGTCACGATTTTGGTGGTCTCGACGGCTCCTACGACTTCGGAGGCGACCATCATGAAGATCACCACAAGAAAGTCGTAACCGTAGTCAAGAAGATCGCCGTTCCGTATCCTGTTGAGAAGAAGGTTCATGTGCCAGTGGAGAAGATCGTGCATGTGCCAGTAAAAGTACCAGTACCTCATCCATATCCGGTGGAAAAGAAGGTACCGTATCCTGTGCACATTCCTGTAAAGATAAAGGTTCCTGTTCCAAAACCCTATCCGGTAGAGAAGCATATCCCATACCCAGTCAAAGTACCGGTAGATAAACCTTATCCTGTCAAAGTTTTAGTACCACAACCTTATCCAGTTATAAAGAAAGTTCACGTTCCGGTTAAAATACCAGTTCCGGCTCCATACCCAGTGGAAAAGAAAGTACCATATCCAGTCAAGGTACCTGTACCTGTACCTAAACCATACCCCGTTGAAAAGTTAGTACCTTATCCGGTGAAGGTACCAGTAGATGCGCCCTTACCCAGTACATGTACCTAAACCATACCCGGTGCACATCGAAAAGAAAGTACCCTACCCAGTGGAGAAACCGGTACCGTATCCAGTAAAAGTAGTCGTAGATAGACCAGTACCCTATACAGTAGAAAAACCGGTACCATACCCTGTCAAGGTACCAGTTCCAGCACCATACCCAGTTGAAAAGAAAGTACCAGTTCCTGTGGAAAAACCAGTACCGTACCCAGTCAAAATACCAGTCGATAGACCTGTCCCGTATCCGGTTATCAAAAAAGTACCATATACGGTCGAAAAACCCGTACCTTATACCGTTAAAGTACCAGTAGCGGTTCCTGTTCACGAAGAATCTCACGAGAGCGACGGTGGTGACTTTGAAGGCCACGATTTTGGTGGAGGTTCGGATGGAGCGGATTTCGGAGATGTGGAACACCACGATTTTTAGATAAGTAAGATCTTTAACTTGTATACATAATGCGAAAATAGGCCCAGTATTACTTTGTTTGTCGATACCAGTGTTTTATGTGGTTGTAAATAAAGTTATATTTTTTTCTATATGTACGAAATGATTAATGAAGGATCGCTTACCTTAGATAAGGGATGTTGGCTGGGACGTGGTACTTAGAGCCTGGATCGAAGTCCTTTTCGGATCTTAGAACTGGTGGCTTGATTCCTGTATATTGTTCCCTAAAAAATACCAAAAAAAAAAAATCAGTCTAAATAATATTAGGATAATAAAAAGATTTTTTGTTTCCCAGCCGCTTAGAAAGTTGGGTTTTTCTTATGTCATATTACGTCAATTGCGGAAAGAAAATTTTATTTCCTGTTCTAGAGGGGAAGAGTAAATGATGCGGTTTTAATACAGGGTGACCCACTAAAGATTGGGTCTTTGATCACAGCTCTATTTTTGATTTTAGGAAAGGTCTCTTACAATACAAAAGTTTTACAGAATTCAATGATGCATAATGTAAAAATAATTTTGCCTATACAGGGTATTCCAAAAGTAGGAAAAGGCATACTTACTCTGTTATTTTAAATAGAACAGCCTATATTTCATTCCAGTTTTTAATCCTACGGAGAAAAGTAACATCACTTTATACAGGGTTATTATTGTATAGCACTTTTCAAAATAAAGGGGTGAAAGATATGCATGAGTAATGCCTATATACAAAAAACTACGGTTCTATGTACATGTTGTAATTTTCCAAATTTAAGGGCCCAAAATGTTGTTAAAGACGGCCCACATCTGTGTTTACCGTATGTATGCACATAAATCTGATAAGAACTGAATTTAAACCATCTGTAAGTAAACATCGAAAAAATTAAATGCTAGGCATAGTGAATTCATTCAAAGCAGATGTTATTTACACAAGATTTAAACTGAGATAAGACGGAAGCACCAGAATGCAAACAACGCAGTCAGGTTTTTTTTTTAATGATGTGCTTTTGCCATGAACTCGTGTATCACGTAAAATAGTAGTACATTTTAAAGGTTAAATTTATTTTAAAATAAACTTATTATGTTTGCAATAAAACTAATGTATGATTGTGAATTTTATGTAGCGTGTTTCAAATCTATAACGCTGCCATTGCAAACGCATGCACCCACTGCGAATAGCAAGTGCACACTAAATGTAATCCCAACGTTCAAAGTGTAGCGACGACCGATGGTTCACCGGTATGCTAAATGAGTCAGGACCGGACTCGAATAAAGAAAAATCATTTTCTCGGTACTCCGTGTACTTAGAACCGTAATTTTTTGTATATAGGCATTGCTCATGTATATCTTTAACTCCTTTATTTTGAAAAGTGCTATACAATAATAACCCTATATAAGCTACTATATGACTCTAATCTGTAATAACAACGGTGTTATTTGCGCTTTTGTAAGACCCTATTACAAGCTTTCGGTTAAAACGGCGCAGTTTGTTTTAAATATTCATATTTTAAATATGTAAGTATGCGTTTTCCTACTTTGGTAACATATTGTATAGTCATAAATGTTTTTAGGTTATGCAGTATTTAGTTTTGTAAAACTTTTGTATAAAACACTTTTTGTAAAATCAAAAATAAAACTATAATCTTTGGTGGGACACCTATACATGTTAGATGTAGGCCAGATCTGTCACTATTGTCAAATGTATCACCACGGTTTAAATGAAATTTAGGAAAATAATTAAATTAAAGAATTTAGGAGATTAATTAAATAATGTACTAACTTCTAGGTAAATTCATCTATTTCAGAGTATATTTGAATACAAAATCCATAAATATTAGTAATCATATTTTAATTCAGGGCTGCAAGGGTTTAACCTAAGTTTCATACAACTTGTCATAAATGTACGGCACAAAATGACACCAGACAAATAGTCATTTATTGAACTAGAATTACATTGAGTATAATAGATTAGATGTGGATATGGCTTTGTAATTCAATTTATGAAAATAGATTTTCACAGTCACATAAATTGTGGAAAATGATGCTTAAATTGACAGAGTAAATTGACTAATTCAATTTAGTGTTGTAAATTTTCAATATTATGTTATTAAAATGGAACTGGCTTAGGAAAAATAGTATTGAAGCCTCGCTAAAAATATACCCTTGCAACCTATGTCCGCGGTCTGAAAAATAGTACTTTCTTCCGTTGGTTCGAAATATACTATTAAACCAACGAAATAATCTCTTTAAATATACATATTTCTTTGTTTGAAAGCAATATTAGAAAGAAACAGTTTGTAATATAAATACTTCCTTGTTTTAATTAAAAGATATTTATTTGATCTAAATCCAAATCCATTCAGGGTGTTGCCTTGAAAATTTCCGACCCTGAATTTCAGAAAATCCGGGAATTCATGAAAAATTTCTTGAGATACGTAAGAAGTATATTATCGGGAGGGACTACTTTTAGGAACTATTTCCTTAAAAATCTTAAACGGAAGGGGGTATCGAATAATATCTCATTTTATTGGTCTTTTTAAACACATTTCGGCATTTAGTTTTTTTAAAATAGATCGATTTTAAGAAAATAGCTCGTAGGAAGTTTTCAAATGGATACCCTATATAGTATTTCTTAGCTTTTTATCCACTAGATACAATTTAACGTGTAGTTCATATTGAAACAAAATACCCTTTCCCCCAATAAGACGCAATTCATCCATAAAATGTAAAACTTCCTACCTAAGTCTCCACCATTCGCAATTATATCGGTCCTTTATATTGTCCCCTTTGAAAATATCGTAACGCCATCTGTCCATAACGTAAGCAAACGGAAGGAACGCAACCTTATCCAGAGCCATAGAATACAAGTAATTGACATCCACCGACAAATCATCGACGGAATTTTGCAGCAAACCAATCTGCTGGAGATGTTTTGGGGTACCCACGGACAGTCCTATTGCTTCACCGATAGCCTCGTGGAAACCTGCAAGGTCATGAACATGAACATATGGCGGGCGTAAGTTTGAAGAGAGTAAAATGAAGCGCGTTACGAGATGAAAAGTGAATTTTACTTTCCCTGTCACGCAGATCTGCACGTTACGTTGTCTTCTATACTTTATAAGCATGAAGTCAAGGCACCCATATGTTTTGATGGTTTATTTGCGCGTAGAAAGCGTAATTATGATACGCGTCGGTAGATATGAGAAGCGTAATTATGTAGGATTTTAACTATCAATGGGTTACATTACGACTGATCAATTGCGCTGGATCACTTCCGGCAACATGGCATATTTTATTATTGTATAATTATACCTATTATTATTAGTAAAAGGCAATGAATGTCAAATATAGTTTTATATAAAAAATTGTCCTTGTGGAATTCAACTTTTTCGTATCTGCTTTTAATAACTTTAACATAAAATAACTAATTGTAGGTACCGATGTAATACTGAATCGCAAGTATTTTCATGCATCAAGGTTGAAGTTACTAAAAATAATTGTGGGACGTTTAAATTTGATTATTAGGGCTATCTTTAATTGTATAATAATCTAATAAGCTTGTTGGTTATAATAGGTTAACACATATCTTCCGCTATTAACGTTCAAATTTGAGCAGGAATAGATTGTTTATTTCATAATTTGGTTATTTAACACTTCTCGCTTCCTGAGTATTACTTCTTCATAATAATAATAACATTCTTTATTTCTAATCTACAAACGATTTAAATAAAGATACAAACATGAAATATGGTTCAGAACATTGTAACAATAAATAATCATTTAACGAATAGCAGGACAGTGCGAATAGATATGTTGTAACTTTGAATTTGAACTTTTCAAGTGATTACATATCTTGACATTATTTGGTAAGTTATTAAATTGTTCACATCCCAAAAAAGCTAATTTTTTTTAATAAAAGAGTTGTCCGGTAAACAGTAAATAATTTAACTGTCGTACGTTGTAATCATGCCCAGTATCTGTCAGTGGCGGCCTCAGTTATGAAAGAGGGTGGGCACAAAATAAGAACTTGCCTAATTTTTGTATGTACATAAAATCCATTTTCCTATTTTTCATGCTGGAAAAGACGTCTATGACTTTGTTTTAATGCGTTTGAGGGTGGAAAAACATTGTTCACATTCTGCTGTCGACATGGGGGCTGTAGAAATAATATCCAATAGTTGTATGTTTCCGTCAAACCTTTTTTTAGGTTGTCGTCTGTTATGAACACTAAAAGTGGCAAAACACCACCTACGCCTGCGTCACACATGTCATTGCGCTTATAAATTACTGAAAATTCATTTTCAATTTTACGCTGTCCAACATAGGATAAGATTTCACAGTTTTTTTACACACATAATTAACCGACGTAAAATATAACGATTTTTTTCCACATCTTCGTTGTACTTTTTAATTTTATGTATCAAATAAGCATTGTCTAACTATTCACTTTGCCTAGAACATTAAAATCCACGCATGCATTCATGTGAGAAACGGAATTTTCGTGTTTCTTTGCCCTCTCTGAGATATGCTTCAAATCATTCAACCCTTGTTTATTCCATGCATAAAATAAAATAGTTTATTTGTTAGTGAACATCCGCACATCCACTCATATTTCTTATATATGTTTTTATTGAATACTCTATGTAAGTTCGAGAACGGGTTTTTTTAAAGATTTTGCACTCAATTAACTTCCATCATTAATAATAAACGTCACTTCAAGCCTTCGAAATTACACATGCGCAGTAGGCGTTGAAAACCATGTAGTCACAATGAATGCAAGATGTTAACTGGAGACACGAAATTGCGTGCCCCAAAGCGACCATATGAGCGCACATGGCGAAGATAAACGAAGCCGTCCGATTCATACTCGAAATAGGTACATCGGAAATAGTGCCCCGGAACATAGTTTTGAGCGTTCGCGTATGTGCTAGTGTCTGTGGTGCGGAAGTAAACTTTGATACAATCGTTATAAAAATACGTAAAAATAATAAAATAAATTACATGCGAATTTCTTTCTGTGTTTACCTTGGTGCTTAGGTGGGCACGTGCTCTTGTGCCCTTTAGTACCAGCCGCCACTGGTATCTGTATAAAATTTCAACTTATATTTAAAGACAAGGAATAATACTTTAAGAATGTTTGCATCAAATACGGTTAAAACTTTCTCTGCTTTAAAAGTGTTTCTGTAGGATTTTTGATATGACAAACCAAAAAACAACGCAAAGTGTCCCTTTTTGCAGTAAAAAAAAAAACGTTCCGCGCCTATACCTGAAAGATTTCGTAAGTAATTTTTTGAGTGAAAGTGAAAAATAGTCAATCTTTAGGATATACATGTTACACTATCTTTTGAAATGAAAAGGGGCGTAACATATTCGTGATAAGTCGCCGCAAACCTTATCAATATGGATATTCCATTTGAGATATTCGTCAATAATGATTCCAAATAATTTAGAGGGTACATTCAATTCTACCAGCTTATCGCTTAATTTAAAGTTATGAACGTTATATTTATGTTTACTACGGAACAAAATACGTTTAGTCTTATAACTATTAATTTCTAAGTGATTGATGGAGATTAGCTCACACGCTCTGGTACACAAGGCAATTTGCCAATTCAAAAGCATGTGAAATATCAATTGAACTGATTATCATATTCACATAGTCAGTATAAAATGCAATATTTGTAGCTAAGTTTAGAGATAAAAGTAAATCATTTATATACATTAGGAATAGTGAAGGGCCGAAATCAGAACCCTGGCGTACTCCTCTTCTACAGTGCGTATATTAGATGAGTATTCATTAATCACTACTTTTTGTTTACGATGTGATAAATAGCGTTATATTTATAATAGATATTCATTTCACAACTTGAAACAGAATTAAATAATTTCATTTTCCAAGAGTCCTAGGGAAATGAAAGTCTATTCTCCCGTCAATTTTGCTCACTCTTAAGGCCAATATCAAAAGTATAGGCTCATTCAATTTCAATACCCACTATCGCGTTTAAATTTGGTTGCCAAAATTGCCAAAATTTTAAGCTTATCATGAATCCGAAAAGAAATGAGCTTGCTACAAAGACACTCGAGATTTTTTTTTTATAAAACCTTCTTTAGTCTTGCAGAAACAAAGCTAAAAACACATTTTCAAAGTACTTTCGATCATCACATCTAATCTTTTTACTTCTTATGGGTGACATTTTGGATTTCGATATCACTAGAAGCAGCTTTTTTTTTTTTCTAATTTTAACTACGTATGTATGTTGATGAAAGATTTTCCTATTATATATGTTTTAATTAATGAATTCATTTTAAGATTAAAAATAAGATAACATGAAATATTAAGTTCCCGCATTTTTAAATTTTCGCTAAATTAGTAACAAGAAAAAAATGACGCTTGTCAATGAAGGGAAACGAAAAAATACAGATAGCGAGTACAAGATGTTTAGAATTGATCCAAAGCTAAAAGTGCTACATTGTATCATTTTTCTAAATTATGGCAGAAACTTTATTGAGAGCGAGTTATTTACCAAGCCGAGTTTACAACAATATTGTAACAGGAACTTGTATGTACATCAAGCAGATATTTTATAAATGCTAAATTAAATATGATTTTGCAAGAGTTATGTAATTTTTAACACTTTATTTCTTACAATAAATGAATAATAACTGCAAATAATAACAAAAAAGTTTTTAAGGGTGGATCTATAACTTCTAGCGCCATCTATAGGTAACTAGTGAAAGTTTACCAGGAAAACTATGATAGATTCCTGTAATATATATGTATATAATTTTAATCTATTTAAAAAAATAAACAAGAATAATAAAGAGTAAAAAAATGTCTATTTCAAAAATATAGATTGACCGAAAAAGAGGTATTTTTTTGTATTCCAAATTTATGTTGTAATATATACCTACCTCGTCGTTCCCATAGAAACAATTACAACCAATAAAATGTCAAGCGCAAGTAATACAATATCAGGTCGTTTGTTTGCGTTGTAACGTTTTAGAATTCTGTAACTACCAGCATAAGTAAGTAACAAAAAAAGATTTATCATACAATATGAACTAATACATTGACTTTTTTGTGATTGCAGCACTTATTAGTTATTTTATTTACCACAAGAAACAACCATGTCCCTGGAAACCATAAAAAAATTCACTGAGAAAATTTGCGAGAGCGTTGTTAAATTGGTAAAAAGCGTAAACAAAGAAGCTTGTGTCAATTGTTAGTTGTCTGCATGACAATAGCCAGCTCGATGTTTCCGAAAGTGGCCCCAATTATTGATTATATTTCTTATCTAGTGCCTTACATCAGTCTTATTTTAGTTTGTATATGGAATTGGTATCGCGGCGATGGGAATGATAAATCAATGCTTGATTGAATAGTCGCAAGATATGTGTAAAAAAATGTTTATTATTTGTAATAACAAAGCCTTCCCAGTTTATGAGCTTCCTAGTTTGTAGTAATGTGAAGGTTAAAATTTCTTAGGTATGGTATGGTTTAATTTAAATTACTAACCTCACTTTATTGCCAACTTAGATTAATATGTGAACACGTTTTACATTTATAAGTAATACAACATTCTTTAACATGTATTTTAATTTAAAAATAAGTTGTTTAGGGAAATTTTCATCATCATTTTCTTTAAAATAATGATGTTAAAATGTCTAATATAGATGGTAACTGATTGACTAAATGGTCAGAACAACTGTAACTTATTTTGTACGCTTTAGAATCAAACAAAAGTGTGTTTTAAATAATTACATGGTTGTGTCGTAATATAACAAATATATTGGTTTAATTCGGACACTACTAACGTGTATTGTATAAATTGTAAATAAAAAAATTCCACAATGATTTCCTGTCTTTTATATGAAGCGTAACGTAGGACGTGAAATCTAACAATAATAGGTATTTTTATTGTCACGGCATCGCGACTGTTTATACTTTCGCTTAATTAGCCTTTTTGCAATTGCGCTATTAATAGCATATTTATATATGTATATAAAAAAAATATACCTGGATTTGCACCATCTCTGAACACCTTCTTTTGATTCCTATATTGAATGAAATAATAAATGTGCGCCATTTCGTGGTGACCATTATCAAGTCTTTCATTGTAATTTTGGTGCACATCTTAATTCTGCAACGCAAAATCAGGAAGATTAGTAAGTTACTAGCTTAGATATAATTGTGTTATATGCACCTGAAATCTTCTCGATTGCAAAAATCCCAAGCCGAGGGTTGACATAAAACTACCCTATCCAAAGGTTGCTCCAAAACAGACGCGGTCCAAAAATCCAAAGGCAGTGACGAGAAATTTAAAGACACGAAGAAATCTTCTGCCAACCTGAATATTATGGCTGGGGTATATTCCTAAATAAGCAAGGATTATTTACTATATTTTTTTAGAATGCAGTAAATACGAACCTGTCTTTGCATTTCCGGCCCTACATCCAAGAAATCTTGCCCTGGATACGGTTGAGTAATATCGAAAATATTACTCCAAGACTGTCCCCACATATTTCCCAAAATATGAGCTGGCAAAGGGGCTTGCCTGCTGATCTTTTCCGGCCCATAATAATCTCTCAATCGCCTTCTGACGTAAGCATGGAGTTGCTCATATAAAGGCTTCACTTCTTCCCAAGCCTCCTCTAGATCTGCGTCAAAGTTTTGAGATTCGAATGGGAAAACTCCAATACTCAGCAGCGTTTGTGAAATCTAAAAAAATAAACCTATAAATTTTGTTGTACAATTAACCTCGATGTAATTTACTGTTTAATTTTGCTGCTGTATTCGATAAGGTGACCAACTGCTCGTAAGTATCTTTGTATTTAGAACCGGTATTCCTCCTCCATTCGTCCAAACGTGCTGGAGCTCCTCCCAGTTTCTACTCTTCGCCAGGATGTTTGTCAAGTCAGGTTGGAGCCTCAAACCACATCTGAGTGGATCGTTGTAGGCACAAATTGATGCGGCGTTGTATATCGCTAGCATGTCGTTGATAAGGCGGTTGTACTATAATGAATGAAGACCAGGTAACTTCTGATTTTTCTTAAAATATCTTTTAGGATGGTGATACTTACCCTATCTAGTTGATCAGGAGGTAAGGCAGCAGGCCCTACAACGGAGAGGAAACGAATTTCTCTGTATGTCATGATGTCCGGAATGTTGGAGTTAGGTATCCTGGATAAGATGTCCCAAACGCTGTGTTGGTATTCGGAATATAATTGTTGAGCGTTTAACTGTAAAGAAGTAGAAAATGGTTTTTATATAATTTATGATATAACTAGGTGATTACACACATTGCTATTGGTTTCAAATCTTAGAGAGATAAGATAAATGATCATTTAATGGTGATTTTATGTCCATAATTGGGTTAGACTTTCAGTTTGGAAAAGGTGAAGCACATTACTTCAGCATTACTAAATTGTTATTTTATTTACTGCATCTAATAATAAAACCTGTTAGCGGTGGGTGTAACCCAAGGTATTAGTTCCACAGAAGTTTGGACCGCGGAGCTACACCAAGGTATTTAATGTATTCCTACGGTCCAACAGTTTTTTAAAGTTTTTTTTTTTAAATTTAGACTATTGCATTTTTTAATTTAAAATAATTCATGTACCTGAAGAAGGCAATTAGCAGAAACCGGTAGTGCAGGAGAGTTTTATTATTAGGTGCAGTAAATAAGATAACAATTTAATAATAATGGGGTTGCGTCAACCAAGTAAAATTTGGTTGACGCAACCAAATCGTTTTCTTTTCCGTGTACAGAGGGAGTTGTGTTAACAAAAAATATTTTTTTCATGTGACGTTTCAAAGGGTTTGATTGACCCCTAACTAGAGTTACAACAAAAATATAAATTTCTTGTACTAACAACAAATATTTAGTAATTTTTTTAGTTCCTGCAACAAAGAATATTGGTTCGCCCTATACAACCAAACGGTATTGTTAAATTAGCTGAATTTTGATTAGCCGTCAATGCAGGTGCTTTTCTGAAAAATGGAAACATTTGAAAGTATATGATGGACACATACTGACACTTATCAGACGTAAAGTTCACAGCTTTTTTCTAAGAAATATTCCGCCCACGATGGCCATGATATTAGCTGCAGTAAACAGTACTCAATTTTTCGAAAAGGAAGTACGCTCTACAGATTCTTACTCGACATTATTGTTTAAGAAAATTGGGAAGAAAGTAATGTCGATAGACTGTGAGCATATTATTATAAGATGATGCTATGGTTATAATTAATTACCTGCCATTGAGAGATGAAAATGCATTCCATCAACCAACATCACTTCGTTGGAAAAATATTATTGTATTAACAACATTTTTAATCAAATTGAAAAAAATATAAGGTTAAAAGAACTGAAAAAAAATCTTGACAATATCTTGTTAGTTTGTTTGTTGTCGGGATTACCAATAAAATATTTTATTTGAATTAATTATTTTTTTTTTTATTTTAACAAAATCTCAATTAGAAAGGTCAATGAAAGGAAAATGGTCCAGTTTCTCACAAATTCTTTAGTAACGGACAACCGGTTTCATCCATTAAGGGACATTTCAGGTCAGAATTATAAAACAGCTTAAAAATGAGTCACGTAATAAAATAGTAAAAAGTGCATTGTATAATTAAATAAAATTGTGTAACGCATATTCCAAAACAACAAACTACACTTTAAAATAAAACATAGAAGATAAAATGTATTTTTAATTTCATTTCATTTCATTTCATTTACCTTCGCTATAATTTATTCACACAGAGTCAAAAATTAGATTAGAATTAGTTTATTAGAATAACATTTCACAGTAGTACATTTTGAAATATATGTTTAATTACTTTAATAATACTCGTTCTATTACATGTTCTGTAATGTTTGTGTTGAGTTAACCAAAATTTTGTAGTTAATCTTACAAGAAGAACATATAATGAAGGCAACCATATTATTTTACTAATTTAACAAAGTCAATGGGTTCAAGTGTATAGCAGTTTTCTTCCATATAGTAACAAATACGTTAGAAATATATATTTCATAAATCGCTATGAAGATGGCGCTTCTTCTATTTCACACCAATAGTGATACATAAGGGTCATAAAGCACAACAGTCAGAGTTTTAAAATATTAACCTATTAGTGGGCAAATAGTGGGCACTTCGTAAAATAAGCGTGGACTGATAGCACAGTAAGTAGTTACATCTAGATATCAAGTATTTCTGTAAGATTTAGGTGTAAGGGCACCAAAATGTCGCGGCCAACGTTATGCTTTAATTTTCATGCTAACAATGGAAAGGATTTCGTTCTGGATGCTCAATATAATTTCCTATGTAAAAAAGTACCCTGATGCCACGATTAAGTTTATGCAAAGGTATTTGAGGATTGGTTTCTAACTATCCATTGCGTAATTTACCTGCTCATTTCGTCATAGTTCTTAACAATGCGCCCTACCGTAGCTATAAATTAGAAAAAATACCTACCACGAGTTGAAAAAAGGATTTACACAATGGTTAACAAAAAATATTTTCGTTAAGAAAGGTTTATTAAAACGCGATTTGTTCAACTGGGGTCTACCATCTTAAGATTGTCGCCCTTAATTCCCATTCCCAACATACGAAAAATGAACATATTAAATAGATTTGGCACCGTTGTGTACTATCTCCATAAGAGTAATACGTTTTTCTCAACTTGAACTGAAGCTGACAACTTAAACTCGCATGAGTTTGTTCCCGTATTGTAAGTACATTGGCAGATTATTATAATTTACTAGATAATGATTGACCTTTGATAAATACTTATACTATATATAAATACACTTAAAAAATGTAATATATAATATTATCACCGATCACTCGTTTAAGCGATCTTTATTCATTATTAGATCAATACAACAGCACGTGTATACCCATGATGTCCAATAGGTTAGGTATTGTGTTATTTGGAGCCACTGGTTTTACTGGAAGTCGGATAGTTCCTATATTAAGCAGGTTAATTAACTGCGAAGGTTTATCTCTGACATGGGGAATCGCTGGTCGATCAGAAAGGAAGTTAAGAGCTGTTTTGAGAGAAGCAGGAAAACAAAATGGTTAATTTCAGCAAACCTTTAGTAAATATTACATGCATGAATAATTATCTTATATTTGTAGGAGGTGACTTTGATAATATCGCTGTTATCGTCGCTGATACTAATAATGAAGATTCGTTAATAAAGTTGACATCTAGTACTAAGGTACTAATAAATGCTGTAGGACCTTATAGATTCTATGGGGAAGCAATTGTTAAAGCATGCATCACCACATCAACCCATTATGTAGATATTACTGGGGAGCCAGAATTTATGGAAAAAATGCAATTACATTATCACGAAGAAGCAAAAAAGAAAGGCACATATATAATCAGTGCTTGCGGGATTGACAGTATACCAGCTGATTTGGGGGCTATATTTATGATGAAAAATTTTGACGGTATACTTAACTACAATGAGCCACTAGAGGCAAAACGTTTTGTTTAAATTTAAGGTACCTTAAATTCAATTGAAGCTTACATAAGCATGATTGAAGATGTCCCATGTCCTGGACCTTTATGTAATTATACTACATGGGTGTCTGCGTCTACATGGTTATCAAAATACGACAAAATTGATGCGAAGATAGTTCCCAATTATTCTCAAAACATTACCACAGTGTAAGCCAAAAGTAAAAGCAAAGTAAGGTATCTCAAATGATTTCATTATCAGCTAGGAAATCTCTATAAAATTTATATTATTTGTACAAGCAATTTTTTCAAAAATAAAGTAACAGGAAAGTGGTCAATCCCTTTCCCAGGAGCTGACCGTGCCGTCATGCAAAGGACGCAGAGGTATTTATATGAAATGAATAATGAACGCCCCATACAAGTTCATTGTTATTACGATTTTGAAAAAAAGCACAACGCTCTCCTGGCAATACTACTGAGGACTATTTTTTCAAATATGTGCAAATATCAATGGAGTCGTTCGTTATTACTGAAGGTAATTAATTATAAACCTGTTGGAGTTGCTGCTGATATCACCTAATTATTACAAATCGATAATCAGTATCCTAGATTGTTTTCACTGGGTGTATTTACACTCGAAGGTCCAAGTGATGAAAAATGCCGAAATACTACCTTTCACCTCTATTTAGAAGGTAAAGGCTGGCACCAGAAAGTTTCTGTGAGTGATGACCAGTCCATGCCACCTCCAGATAAAAGGATTTTAGTAAAAGTTACGGCCAAGGATGCAACTTACGGAGCTACGTCTGTCGCTGCAGCACTATCCGCAATTACAATTTTAATGGAAAATGAGAAAATGCCAAATGGGTAAAATGGCAATATATTACTTACTTTAGTTTTTTACAATTTACTATATCATTTGCAGTGGAGGATGTATTACACCAGGCATAGCTTTTCGCAATACATCTTTATTGGAGAAATTGAATAAATATGGGATGAAGTTTGAAATATACTCGTAATTGTTTGCTAATACGAGTAGTGTTTAAGACGTTTGTAAAAATATTTAATGACATACTCAACACAATTTTGTATTTTACTGAATAAAGATCTAATCTAATAGTTTCATTTTTTTTTTTGGAATATCTCACTCAACAGCTAATGAGCATAGAACACAGGAATCCAGCTGCAAGGGTATCTTAGCTTTCTTTTTTAGCAAATATTCAGAGCTTCAAACTTGAAAAGAATTAACGCCAACAAATTCTAGCAAACAATTTTTTCCATTACATTAGTTTTCTAGGCTTTACAGATCTAGTTGTCCCATTTCTTGGTTCACTGCCCGTTTCATTGTGCAAAATTTCCTTTATTTCTTGGCTATTTCGTTTTAAATTATGATATAATTTCTAACCTAACTCTCTTAATATAGTGGCCTAACATTGGCTGCGTTCAGGGAGTTACGGCGCTGGAAGCGATAACCGCTAGCGCTGTAGCCGGCGCTAGAACTCCCTGAACGGGTCATAAGAATAGCTTTTGCTGGCGCATGCTCTTTGCTTACTTATTTAGTGTGTTTGATAGCGGCGTTTACAGAATTGGACTATGTTGAAAGGTTAGGTTGCTTGCTCAAGCGTTTCTTTTAATTTATATCACAAAACTAAACGTTCGTGTTTAATCTTAGACAACAATATCTTGTTACACATATAAAGGGATAAGAAATTGTACACAACAATTATTTTAATCACAAAACTATAGGAAATAAAAACAACCACCGTAATTAAAACTTTAAAATAAGTTTTATAGAGTAACATATTTTAAAGGTATCACTAATATCCTCGCTAACTCTTATAATATCTGTATTTATTAATCCTGGCGATTTCGTTGCTATTTAAGCGTGAATTATAGATAAATATAACCTCATCGGCAAATACTCAAATAAATATCCAAGAAAAAAACATTAATAGCGAATTTTTATATGTGTTCATAAACTATTGATTTGATAATTTCACAAAATGTCCATAGAATAAAATAATTTGCCTTGATCGATTTAAAAATTGTAGTTTCTGTATTTATAATATTTATATTAATCTCTCTGCGACTTATATTGCTTCCATTTCAGTTTATTCATCATCACTTTAATAAAAAAGCAATAAGAAGTTAGTATTACCACAATTACTTAATGATTTCATCTAGTTCACACGCTTTACAAATTCATATTTGAATGTTTGCCGGTCATCCCCACTTCCCACTGGATGATCTAGCGGTCGGCCATATTGCCCAGCGAAAATATTTTTCGCTAGAAAAGATGGCGACCGCTAGCTCCAGCGCTGGATCTAGCGGCCGCGTTCAGAACGCCGCTCGATCTAGCGGAGCGTAACTCCCTGAACGCACGCATTTACTAAGTTTAGAACATCAAAATTTATCACTTAACACTTTTACAATCTTTTTCAAAAGTGATTGTAAGTTTTTTTCGTCTTCAAACTTGTTTGTATAAGCAAATCCTGCAGGATCCAGATCTTTAGTCTCTTTTATATACACATTTTTCAAACCACAAAAAAAAAATTTAATACACCCCATAGTTATACCTAACTAAATTTTTATATAAGCCCCGTTGACTTAATTTAAATAATTACTATAACTTATCTACAACCCAGAGGTTTTCCCAACGTGCTTAATTAACACAGTTACAGGCATGTTAAATACGACGTTACTCATGCCTAGATAATTGCTTTATTCAATTAAAGACCTGCATATGTCCCGAATTGCACAAAGGCGAACCGTGCCACTAGGTATAAAATCACATAACCAACCTTGAAATATAATTTTAACGGTGGTATAATTATAAGACTCTGGAAAAAATCTCCGAAGCAAAATAATGATTAATGAATGAAAAATGTTTATCTAGAATAGCAGAAAAAAAAACTGATATGTAGATCTTTTTCGCTTCAGTGATGCTCAAATAAATACGACTCGGTAAATTATGAGAATTTCTAATCGGAAACGTGACTGAACTTGACGTGTTATTATAAAAATTGTAATTGTAACTTGTTTACTCGGATGCATTTGCATTCTGGTTGTATATGGGAAATGAACACGAAATGAAACCAATTAGAACACCAAGGGCAATGATGTAAGTGCGTTAATAACAATAGTCCTATTAATTTAAAAAAAAAAATATGTCCTATCATATATCTCTTGATACAGTATATGCATATTTATTGCATACATATTTAGTATTTTTATTATAAAATTTGAAACGCAGGTACTTAAACCAAATATAAACAAGCCAATGTCACGTCAGTAAACACATAAATTAAGAGAACGTTCAAACAGTCTTTTCTTGCTATTCAGACAATGTTTTGATGGTGCGTCGGTCAAGGAGACTTAACACAATACCCAGTCATAAACACTAAGCAATTACCACGAGTTACTCAGACAGTATATGTTCTTGTTTTGTATTCTTTCCTCGTTGACAATTACCAATTTTAAAGATTTTATCTCCCGTAAATGAAATTAATAGGACAGTAGCTCACAGCACAATACGTTTAGAAATAAAATAAGTATCACGTAGTTATACGTCACGCGCCATGATTTTTTTTATTAACGAACTTTAAATGTTGAACTATGATTTAACTATGTCATGGCAGCAAAGAATAAACGACAATATAATAAATTCTCACGACTGTTTAGCATTATGATAATTTTACGATAGAGTTCAAGTACGGTTTAAAGGTAAATTGAATGGTAGATTCCCACTAAATAAAATTTCAATTGAAATTATATTTGGTAAGTTAAACGCTGAAACCCGGAATAAACGATTTTTTTTTAAACGACCATGAAGTTAGTAAAGATATTTGGGGCAAATTAAAACCCCTTGTCAGAGATCAATTAATTAAGTTCAGTAGGCAATGTAGTAAAAGCTAACTTAGATCTTAACGATCTATAGCAAACACAATAGCTAAGAAAATTGGATACGTACACCTAGAAATTAACAAACATCTTCGATTTTCGAAATCCGTAAAACATTATTAGTTTCTGGGAAAACCAATCTCAATCCACTCATTTTTTCTCATATTAATTAGTATCGACTATTTGTGCAATAGATTCAAATATGTGTCGTATAATAGCCATAAATCATATGCACCTTTAGCGCCTCACTTTTGGAGTGCCGCAAGGGTTTAACTTAGGATATCTAACATTCATATTATTTACTAATGATTTAATTGATATTTGGGAGCATTTATGGTACGAATTGCACATTTGCCAATGATTTACTTCTGTCAGTTTTACGTCTGATTATGTTTCACTATAAAACGAATTTAACAAGGCAGTTGACTCATGTATTATAAATAATCTTAACTTAGACACTGGAAAGTATAAAGTGGTAATTTTCGCTAAAAAATTAAAGCCAATACGGTTTAGGTATATATTAGGGATCAACAACAAATATAAGAGACAAACTATCATAAAATCTATACAAATTCCCTATGTGAAATATACAGTATGTCCCCGGATTGACTTTAAAAGAGGAAAACATTTTTTATATTTGATTTCTCAGAAAATTTTACTTTTGTTGATTTGCCCTGCTTGTTTTCAAACCCTCAATACACAAATTACTTTTTATTTAACTCGAACGGTTCTCGTTATAATATCATTTTTCTTCAAAATTTGGATTTGTTTTAGAAGTAACTGTAGTAGGCTGATTTCATTTAAAAATACCACTGACAGTTGTTTACAAATCCAATAAGTTTGACAGTTGTTGGCAAATTAGTATAACTGCAAATTAAATCTTCGCTATTTGAATAGTATTTATGCTATAATGTTGACTATATCACAAAGAATTTATTTAATTCAATGTTGCTTTTCATGAACGATGTTCTCCGATAAATCAACCTTTTCAACAAACGGAGTCGTTTCACCTCAACATTGCCGGTACTGGAGTGGGACGAATCCAAACTACAGAATTTCTTGTCGAAGATAATGTTTAAAAAAAGTTAATGTGTGGTGTGCGGTTTCGTGCTATGGCATTATTGACCCATACTTTTTTGATCAAAATTTAAACCGTAATTCATATTTGGAAATGTTGCAAATTCTTTTAGCTGATAAACTGGACAAATTGAAGTACCATCTTTAGCAAATTAATGCGAATTTAACCTTCACAAATCTTCGATTATGAATGCAATCTAAGCTACAGTGCATTGAAATCAGTGGCGTAACGCAAAACTTTGGATCCCCCGCAAAATCTTGCAACTTCTCTCAAAATTTTGTCTGGTGCC